>JAASAO010004069.1:0-16916 GCA_017311375.1 Mytilus coruscus | reverse complement strand
CATCGGACTAGTGGCTAACATGCAGACAGTTGTCATCAAGATAAGTTATCTATTTTTGTTACATGGCCGTCATGACAAGTTTCAGGGCATCAGACTAGTGGCTAACGTGCAGACAGTTGTCATCAAGATAAGTTATATATTTTTGTTACATGGCCGTCATGACAAGTTTCAGGGCATCAGACTAGTGGCTAACATGCAGACAGTTGTCATCAAGATAAGTTATCTATTTTTGTTACATGTCATGACAAGTTTCAGGGCATCAGACTAGTGGCTAACATGCAGACAGTTGTCATCAAGGTATGTTATATAAATTTGTTACATGGCAGTGATGACAAGTTTCAGGGCATCAGACTAGTGGCTAACATGCAGACGGTTGTCATCAAGATAAGTTGTATATTTTTGCATTAGTGGCAAGGTTCCGGTGCAAAAAATAGTTGACATGCATTTTGTAGCCGGACACACGGACACAACGATAAATTATAAATATTGAATATACCGTAATTCATTTAAAGGCTTAATTTAATACAAATGACCGTGTTCTAATGTAAATGCCACAAATGTAAATTTTAATTAGATAAAATTTTCTGGAACATAAAATTCGTAAATTCGTATTGGCATTGCGTAGGCACCGGACACATCCATCTAGAACACCAATACCAAGATTTAATATTCAAATAGTTCCAGTGTAATGCTGTGTGTTATTCAAGAAATAGAGTTAATTAATCGTTTATACAATTTTATACACCTGAAGGACACTTGCTTTGACAAAACTCGTGCAACTTTTACTGTATTGTACTTTCAATATTCGCATTGCGCAGGCGCATGCAAAATCGATTGTTATAGTAATCCAGCGTACATCCAAACGTGTAGAGCCGATTTTAACTTGGGCCTACTATAAATTATAAAATCGAATGGCAATGCAACTATATCAAAGTAAAAATATATTTATTCCTTGATAATTATCAGATGTAGGCTTATCAGACTTTTCTTCCCCGATCTTCCTGATTCGCAGCGGGAGCTTTGCGTATAGTGTGAATAATGTTTTTCTTCCACTGATGTCTTCCTATTTTTCTTAATATGCATTCCCAATATTTATATGTGTTTATAAAGATGGAATCATATTCATTTGGATATGGTTCAGTATAACAGGAACATATATAATTGATATACTGTTCCCAGGGTATAAGTTTACGGAGCTGTACGTCAAACTGAATTAAATTGTCCAGTCAGTTATGACATACCATTAGCCATGACTTGAGTTTGAGCAGGTAGATGTTTCTTTGAGTTTATATCCTAAAAGGATTCACCACACGCACTGTTAAGGTCTTATTAGTCTATAGATTATTGAGAAACCACAGAGGGTCCGAAAAGGGGAGGGTAAATTGTTTGATCCTTAATTTCTGAAAAAAATAAGTTAATTTATACAGGGAAGTGAAAAAAATAGTTTGTTTCCCTTGAAAATTATGATAAAATAAATACAACATTTAGTTTTAAAATAAATCTTGTTCCTGTCTATATTTGATATTAAAGAAAATAGTTTTCATTCTAAATTAATTTGCATTAATAAAAGAAATTCACTGCATTTTGTGCTTAATCTATTGTGTTCTTAGGCTTAAGAATTGCATTAATTAAACATGAAACTGGTTTTGCCAACTACTGGTATCAATTTGTTAAACAAAAAAATATGTAATGGATTTCCACTTTTTTATAGAAAATTGTAGAAATGTATATAATTTTAGAATTAAATGCCCAAAATACAGCCTCGAAAACTTTCCATTTCAAGTTTATATCCAAATCTACAATGCTGACTTTCTATCTGAAATGTTTTAATGTTCTGGTATTTATGTGTCTAGGCTGGTGTCAAGTTTTATTGATCATTTGTGAAATCCAGAGAAAAGTAGATTAACATTGAGAAAAATGTATTTATGGTCCTGGTCCTGGTGTGTTTAAAGTTATTCAAATGTGAGGTGCTTAATTTACTTAAAAATGAAGTCCTTCATAAAATTTTCCCAAAATCTTTATAAAAATTTAAGAATAATTGTTTTGCCTGATCTATTTCACATCTAACTTCTGTAGGATAACTAGCGGTTCAAATATATGCTTTCAATCAAGTATCCACAAAGTGAAACATTGCCTCAGACCATACTGTCTGGAAGAAAAGTATAAAGCAAGAGTTCTTTCCATTCAGGCTTCTTGTATCAAGACATATAAGCATAGAAATGAGTAAAAAAAAACAAATTTCTACTTCTATGGCATCTGTATGCATTTTATAAGTAAGTATGTGCTATCACTTAAATTGACCCAAAGTTATTTCCAGCGTTATAAGATTTAAGACTTTTATACTCATCAAGTATGCTATTTGTTCCTTTTCTTTCTGTTGAAAGTACATTTAATATATGCAGAAGGATTATATTCAACAACAAAATTCATAAATTTTTATTTGTACAAAATATTTACAGCTTTATACAAGCCCTTGCATTATTTGATAATTAACTCTTATTTTCAGACACAGACTCATATAGGTTAACTGACTTTAAGAAATCTTATACTTCAAATGATTATTTTTCTATTGTTACATTGAATATATGATCACTAAATGGTATCTTATGTTCAGAACATTTTAAAACTTATTTATAAAAAAAGTTATTTTTCTTTTCTCATAGATATGCTAATAGCTGAACAGGTGCTTTAACATTGTTGACTCCATTAATTAAAAAGGACTATATTCTTTCTTTTTATTGAGATGGTGTACTAGTATTTAAAAACCAATGAACTTTGAAATAAAGAATTTCTGAGGATCAATTGTATTTCTTATGTTATATTTTAGATATCTGTATAATATGTCAAGATCTAAACTTTTTCCCGCATTAATTAAGAATGCCAATATGCCTTCTTTTAATTGAAAATCTTTTAGATATAAAAATAAGAAGATGTGGTATGATTGCAAATGAGACAACTCTCCACATGGGACCAAATGACACAGAAATAAACAACTATAGGTCACCGTATAGCCTTCAACAATGACCAAAGCCCATACCACATAGTAGTTAGTATAGTAAACTTGGTATCTCAACTATGATGAATTATATTATTTAAGATATGAGTAAAATAAAATGTTCAGTTATTGTTATTTTCATCGACAGGAACACAAAATAACATAATTATATTCTTATACTTGATCATTCTAAGGATCTTTCATCCCAAGTTTGGTTGACAATGGTTGAAATAGGACCTGACAAGTGGATTTAAATTTTTTAAATTTATGGCCGCTTCAACAAACAACAAGTTATAGCAATAGATCACATGATTCAGATTCATATTCAATAGTTTATTAAAGTCTCGCCACATACAAAAACATTTAAAACCAGATACATATATATAAAATATAAAGTAAACATATATAAAAACAAGTAAAATTTATGTATGTGCCATTCTTAAAAGAATGAGAGAGACTATTTAAAAACATATCTATACCAATGTATATATAAAATACTACAAAGAGCAATTAATGATATAAAATACTGTTTCTCCTTGTTAAAATGTTATTGCAGGTTTCGGCAACAATGTAACAAATATGGATATTTTTAAAAAGATATATAAATTTTTCTTCATCAGACCAATTTAAAACCATATCATTATGATACAATATATCAATAAACATTTCATGTCTTAGATCCTCATATAATGGACAATTTAAAAGTACATGTTTTTCATCCTCTGAAATATTGCAGTTAAAACAAACTCTATCGTCAAGATTTTCCCTTTCATATCGACCAGTTTCAATTTCTAACGGTGCTGCATCACATCTAAATCTTGAAAAGCATTACGCTGACATAGTGGCATTTTCTGTAGCAATTATTGTTCAGTGTTATAAATATGTTTAAAAATTTATATGTTCTCAATGTTTCTAGTATGGTCAAGCAAGCTAAAAAATAAACCTAAACAGTAACCATTATAAAAAAATCAGGTTTTGGCTGATTAAATTAAGAAAAAATTATTGGAAAACTAATGTATCATTTATTGAAATAAATTGTTGTCACACCATTACTTAAGGGTTTTAACGACCTTGACTGGCTATAAAGCCCTTGCACGGTCCGCTTATTAAAACAATGTAGTTCAAACCTGTTACTGTGCTATATACCAGAATTGAATTTAATTAAGAATAAAATTAAATCTATCATTGTAAAAAAAAAAAAACAATAAGACTTTATATATCATTAGTTTTTATTAGATTTTGGATTTCTTTTTATCCTTTGAGTGCAAAACGTTATTTATTTATTTATTTATTTATTTATTTATTTATTTATTTATTTATTTATTTATTTATTTATTTATTTATTTATTTATTTATTTAATCTATTTGATTTATTTGATTTATTTTATTCATTTTTCTTATTTACATGTATTCTTTACTTTTTTAAGCATTTTTTCCCTATTCCTATACATTTGTGGCCTATTCATGTTTCTTTATTTATTCTTTTTGCCTTTTTTCTTTAGGAAATGACCCATTATCTCCATCCTGTTAAGCCGACCAGACCCTCTTTACAGGATAGACATGCATTTCAGTACCCCGATTGAATTAAATGTTTGGCCATCGAAAGCCACTTTCTTCCTCATAATAAAAAAAACGAAGGAAATAGAATGAATGAGAGAAACAACACATCACTTCAAAATTTAAGAATTAGGAATACTCATCGTTATCAGTGGCGATCCAAATGTTTCGCCCTTCATTCTGGTCGACCCACTTAATAGATTCATTGTTGATTTGTAATCGTTCTTTATAAGTCACAAGAGAGGACCTGTGAAATATTGTTATCCCTGGAAAATAAACCCCAGTCCGGTCGGAATGGGGACGTTTGATCGTGTGCTTTATGTAGAGTCTGTCGCTGTAGGAATTATATCTCATTCCAGTTGCAGTAGAATTTCCTGTCCTTCCTCATGGTCGACCCACTCCGAAGAACATATCTATTCGATTGTTGTTTAATAAATTTGCTTCTGTCCTAACTATGCATGCATCATTGCCACAAGACGTTTACCAATCGACCAAACTTGTATAAAAAGTTCAGCTTTTGTATCTGTAATATTGCGACGCCGGTTTCGGTAATTTAAAGGATGCTTACGTACATGAACAGTAAAACTATTGTCGCGAAAGCTGCACTGCGGTTTTGGAAACGCACTATACAGCAAATAAACTCGTTTCAAATTATTTTACCTTAGTAACCTACTACAGGGGAAGGTAAAGCTACGCCAGTGAAATAGCATACAAATAATTTGAAATATATGGTACCCTGTGCATATTTGTAATGTGTTGTCGTAGATAGTAATTAAGGCGAAGGAGAAAGGCGGAGGATACCAAAGGGACATTCAAACTCATAAGTCAAAAATAAACGCACAACGCCATGGCTAAAAACTAAAAAGATAAACAGACAAACAACAATGCACAAAACACAACATAGAAACCAAAGACTGAGCAACACGAACCCCATCAAAAACTGGGGGTGATCTCAGGTGCTCCGGAGGGAACAGCATATCCTGCTCCACATGTGGCACCCATCATGTTGCTCATGTTAGTACAAACCCGGTGTACTAACATGAGCAACATGCTATTGTTTCAAATAAAAGCAAATTATGTGTGTAATTATGATACTACAAAATAGCCGTAGTTTTTTACCCCCAAATATACGGGACATGAAGCCGTGCCACTGGATACTGAAATTTTAAAGTACTTTTAAAAGTATTATTATCTTTTAATGTTATCTAAACATTCTTTTTTGGTGATGAATACAAAATAGCTTAGTGTATTTCTATATTTGTTTATACGGATAAGGATTTCGGGGTCAAAATGAAAACAAAACTTAAACGCTTTCAGAGATAATTAAGGCTGTGTAACAACGTGATTGATAGAATTCGCCTTTGGTATTATAATACTTATTATTCATTCATTTCTCTGTACTATAATATTGGCAAAAAGGGATAGTTTCCAACCCATCTGGCTCAGTAAAACAATATTTTATTATATAGTACAATAAATATGAAATAATAAAGGTTTTGCCTATATGATTATAATGAACCAGCTAGATCAAAGATTATACAAAACCACCGAAATACCCAAAATATTCCATAATACCCCAATATTTAATAAAATTTAAAAAAATGCTTTAAGTATTATACGTTTTAAAACAAAAATCTATAAGTTGAAAAAAAAAAGATAATTTTATGATTTTTCTGCAATCTATGTTTATATATGATATACTAGTAGCGTTTTCTGTATTGGGTCTTCTTCGTATTCAGGCCTTAAAAGGAAAGAATTCTCTGTCTGTTCATTTTATGCTGAGGGCAGGTTTATTTCTTAAAAAATGTTTTATATTATTTCTTGAAAGAAAAATGGTTTCAGAATGGAAATCAGTGAAAAAACATTTTATCGGAAATTAAAACAAGGATTTTAATTGTAATATTTTCACTATAAAAGTATTTATTTTCAATATTTCAATATAAACACATGTGTTATAGGGTTTATTCCTGCTATTCCTACATTTGATAATCCGGTATGTAAAATGTAAGAAATCCATGTAGGAATAGGAGGAATGCTTATACAAACATGTGATTAAGGCGAATTAGGTTGTAAAACATGAAGCTAATTAACTTCAGGTAAATTTAAATGAAATATCCTTTTAGTTTTCGATTTATGTGCAATTTTAGTGTACTAACAATATAAAATGTTGCAAATCATCAAAAGAAATATATGTTCTTGTCTTTTTTTGTACTGTTAAGTTATGTTTGTTTCCTCTTATATCACTGAGAGACAATAAATTTTAAAAATCGGCATAGTTGCATCTATTTATTTCATCATGTTCATGAAAAATAGTAACTAGCACAATAATTTTTCTCTAGCTATTATCATATGTTAAAATGTTTTATTCTGTATTTTATCATCATCTAATCTATAAAATTTGCAAAGTTTTGACTGTTAAGTAATTTTATTGCAAATTAAGACACAAACTTTAGTTTCTTCTTCATAGTATTTGTCATGACTACCTAATATTGCTTAAAGCATATAGTACTTCATAAAACTTGTAACTGTTTGGTACAGAGTGTCTGGCCGTTCTTGTAAGGCAAAGGCAGTTTGAATGGCCTCTGGATCTGGCAATGTTAGCGGAGATATATGTGATGGTGTCCGAAGTAGGTCAGGGCCATCGATTTCAAACCCTCAGTAAAATCTATCCTACAACTCTTACTTCTAGGTTTGAATGAAGAATAGAAGTATCTGCGATGGAATGCCTTCTGGGAGTTGTATGGATTGGTTAAAAAGCTAGCGCTTGGAGTTTTCACTTTGATCAACTTTATACTTTTGTAGCATTTATTCTAGCATCAACGCCATTTAATAAGAACATAGTCAAAATAAATAAAGTTCACCGTACAATATAATATCCCCATAAAGAGATATCTATCAAACTTTAAAATAAAAGTTGTATTTACGTTTTATTATTTTAAAACATTTTTTAATTTTTAACAGAAATACATTTTTGGGGAATGTTCTATTCTATATTCTCTACAATGCATCTTCTTTTTATTATTCATTTTATCATTGTAATAATCCTTCCAGATTACCTGTACTTACCTGTATTTCAATCAAATTTAAATTGCTTAAGCAACAAAACACCTTATACCAACATCTATTGTTCTTTGTTTGTAGGAATAGAAGGAATATGTATTTATAAAATGTAGGAATAGCAGGAAGACACCGTGTTATAGTAGTCTCAGATATAATTTCAATGAAATGTCAGATCTAAAAGATTTTTTTTAACATTGCTTCAAAACAAACTCAATTTCCTGACACTTATAAAAAAAAAAAAAAACTGAAAAATAATTATACAAAAATATTTATTTATCGCAAACAAACAGAAAAAGGGTATTATGTAATACCTTGACTTTTAATTGTATGCACACATTATAATTACTGTTTGTTAATTTTAATCAGACACTATTCCGTCATTGCCATAAGATTTTTATTTGTACTTTGTCGGCATATCAAAGGATGTAGTCATTTAAGGAATAAACCCTAAGGCATTATAGTACGGTATTTGTTTTGACAATCCCAGGATATTCAAACAGCTTCAATATACTGATGTTATGTTAATGTTCCAGACCATATAAGTATTTGGACCGTACCCGTACGGTCCGGACCGTATGCCTATACCCATACGGTCCTACCATTCGCGTACACTCATACGGTCTAGTACGAGTCAGACCATACATGTATTTGGATTATATTGGGTTAATTTTAGACAAAACATTTATCAAAATCTTTTATTGAGTTTTACAAATTATTATTCACTACAATTAGATGAATAAAGTGAATAAGTGAACATTCAATCAATTGAAATTAAATATTTATTTAATTGTCTATCTGAATTCTATTTTGGCACTCTCGCCCATGGTGACATTTGCTAGGGGCGCATTACGTTTGCGCGCGTTTGTGGATTCATTTTTTTACGTTTGCGCGCAGCTTTTGATTACATTTGCGCGCATTTATTTTACAGGTTAACTCAGGTAGAATAAAAGTAATATAAATTAAAAGAATATAAAGATATAAATGACTATTATTTGTTAATTTTCAAAATAAATATGACTATAAATTATCAATTTTGAAAATATTTGTCAATTCAAATTATATATTGTTTATATTGAATTCTAAAATAAAATATCAAGTGATCATGATAAATCCCGTTATAGCGTAAGACATACATGTAAATAATTAAAGTTAGTTTGTAAAGTTGCGTCAAGGCACAAACATGGAGTTTCGTTTTTTTCTGAAACAAATCGCGGAAAAAATGAATAGTATACGATGGATTTACTTTCCGTATTGACAGAACACTGAAGTCAGGGTATATTTCTTGGTTTTACACTGTTAAGTATTGCAAAGGCAGAATAAAAACTGACGAACATTCAACAGCCATTCTAAATGGTTACTGTGAACATAAACACGAGTCTGGTGCTCGAAAACTTGAGAGGCAGATAAAGAAAAAAACGACAAAAGACATTTCTTCTAGACCTTTGAAATTAGTCCGTGGAAAATTAATGAATTATAGAAGAAGAAACACTTATTGAGAAAGACCTGAAGAGTTTGACCATGGCAATATACCGAGAAAGGCGCAAGGGATACCCAACTCTACCAAGGTCAAGAGATGAGGATCACAACACCATGGATGTCTTAGAATTACAAACCAAAAAAAAAGGAATCATTTTATCATATTCTATAAATTTTATATAAAAATAACGTTGTGTCAACTTGTGTCCGCCTGTAGCCCCTGTTTCTATAATTTTTATATAGAAATAGCACCGTGTACAGCTGTGTCCACCTGTAGCCAGCAGTTTCTATGAGTTTTATTTAGAAATTACGTTGTGTCCACTTGTGTCCGCCGGTAGCCCCATGTTTCTTAAAGTTTTATATAGAAATTGCACTGTGTCCAGCTGTGTCCGCCTGTAGCCAGCAGATTCTATAAATTTTATATAGAAATAGCACTGTGTCCAGCTGTGTCCGCCTGTAGCCCCCTGTTTCTGTAATTTTTATATAGAAATAGCACTGTGTCCAGCTGTGTCCGCCTGTAGCCAGCAGATTCTATAAGTTTTATATAGAAATTACGTTGTGTCCACTTGTGTCCGCCTGTAGCCCCTGTTTCTGTAATTTTAAATAGAAATAGCACTGTGTCCAGCTGTGTCCGCCTGTAGCCAGCAGATTCTATAAGTTTTATATAGAAATAACATTGTGTCCACTTGTGTCCGCCTGTAGCCCCTGTTTCTTAAAGTTTTATATAGAAATATCACTGTGTCCAGCTGTGTCCGCCTGTAGCCAGCAGTTTCTATAAGTTTTATATAGAAATTACGTTGTGTCCACTTGTGTCCGCCTGTAGCCCCCTGTTTCTGTAATTTTTAAATAGAAATAGCACTGTGTCCGGCTGTGTCCGCCTGTAGCCAGCAGATTCTATAAGTTTTATATAGAAATTACGTTGTGTCCACTTGTGTCCGCCTGTAGCCCCTGTTTCTTAAAGTTTTATATAGAAATATCACTGTGTCCAGCTGTGTCCGCCTGTAGCCAGCAGTTTCTATAAGTTTTATATAGAAATTACATTGTGTCCACTTGTGTCCGCCTGTAGCCCCTGTTTCTGTAATTTTAAATAGAAATAGCACTGTGTCCAGCTGTGTCCGCCTGTAGCCAGCAGATTCTATAAGTTTTATATAGAAATTACGTTGTGTCCACTTGTGTCCGCCTGTAGCCCCTGTTTCTTAAAGTTTTATGTAGAAATATCACTGTGTCCAGCTGTGTCCGCCTGTAGCCAGCAGATTCTATAAGTTTATATAGAAATTACGTTGTGTCCACTTATGTCCGCCTGTAGCCCCTGTTTCTGTAATTTTTAAATAGAAATAGCACTATGTCCAGCTGTGTCCGCCTGTAGCCAGCAGATTCTATAAGTTTTATATATAAATTACGTTGTGTCCACTTATGTCCGCCTGTAGCCCCTGTTTCTTAAAGTTTTATGTAGAAATATCACTGTGTCCAGCTGTGTCCGCCTGTAGCCAGCAGTTTCTATAAGTTTTATATAGAAATTACGTTGTGTCCACTTGTGTCCGCCTGTAGCCCCCTGTTTCTGTAATTTTTAAATAGAAATAGCACTGTGTCCAGCTGTGTCCGCCTGTAGCCAGCAGATTCTATAAGTTTTATATAGAAATTACGTTGTGTTCACTTATGTCCGCCTGTAGCCCCTGTTTCTTAAAGTTTTATATAGAAATATCACTGTGTCCAGCTGTGTCCGCCTGTAGCCAGCAGTTTCTATAAGTTTTATATAGAAATTACGTTGTGTCCACTTGTGTCCGCCTGTAGCCCCTGTTTCTGTAATTTTCAAATAGAAATAGCACTGTGTCCAGCTGTGTCCGCCTTTAGCCAGCAGATTCTATAAGTTTTATATATAAATTACGTTGTGTCCACTTATGTCCGCCTGTAGCCCCTGTTTCTTAAAGTTTTATGTAGAAATATCACTGTGTCCAGCTGTGTCCGCCTGTAGCCAGCAGTTTCTATAAGTTTTATATAGAAATTACGTTGTGTCCACTTGTGTCCGCCTGTAGCCCCTGTTTCTGTAATTTTAAATAGAAATAGCACTGTGTCCAGCTGTGTCCGCCTGTAGCCAGCAGATTCTATAAGTTTTATATAGAAATTACGTTGTGTCCACTTGTGTCCGCCTGTAGCCCCCTGTTTCTTAAAGTTTTATATAGAAATATCACTGTGTCCAGCTGTGTCCGCCTGTAGCCAGCAGTTTCTATAAGTTTTATATAGAAATTACGTTGTGTCCGCCTGTAGCCCCTGTTTCTGTAATTTTAAATAGAAATAGCACTGTGTCCAGCTGTGTCCGCCTGTAGCCAGCAGATTCTATAAGTTTTATATATAAATTACGTTGTGTCCACTTATGTCCGCCTGTAGCCCCTGTTTCTTAAAGTTTTATGTAGAAATATCACTGTGTCCAGCTGTGTCCGCCTGTAGCCAGCAGTTTCTATAAGTTTTATATAGAAATTACGTTGTGTCCACTTGTGTCCGCCTGTAGCCCCTGTTTCTGTAATTTTAAATAGAAATAGCACTGTGTCCAGCTGTGTCCGCCTGTAGCCAGCAGATTCTATAAGTTTTATATAGAAATTACGTTGTGTTCACTTATGTCCGCCTGTAGCCCCCTGTTTCTTAAAGTTTTATATAGAAATATCACTGTGTCCAGCTGTGTCCGCCCGTAGCCCCTGTTTCTTAAGTTTTATATAGAAATAACGTTTTGTCCACTTGTGTCCGCCTGTAGCCCTCTGTTTCTGTATTTTTTACATAGAAATTGCACTGTGTCCAGCTGTGTCCGCCTGTAGCCAGCAGATTCTATAAGTTTTATATAGAAATTACGTTGTGTCCACTTATGTCCGCCTGTAGCCCCTGTTTCTTAAAGTTTTATATAGAAATATCACTGTGTCCAGCTGTGTCCGCCTGTAGCCAGCAGTTTCTATAAGTTTTATATAGAAATTACGTTGTGTCCACTTGTGTCCGCCTGTAGCCCCTGTTTCTGTAATTTTAAATAGAAATAGCACTGTGTCCAGCTGTGTCCGCCTGTAACCAGCAGATTCTATAAATTTTATATAAAATTACGTTGTGTCCACTTGTGTCCGCCTGTAGCCCCCTGTTTCTTAAAGTTTTATATAGAAATATCACTGTGTCCAGCTGTGTCCGCCTGTAGCCAGCAGTTTCTATAAGTTTTATATAGAAATTACGTTGTGTCCACTTGTGTCCGCCTGTAGCCCCTGTTTCTGTAATTTTAAATAGAAATAGCACTGTGTCCAGCTGTGTCCGCCTGTAGCCAGCAGATTCTATAAGTTTTATATATAAATTACGTTGTGTCCACTTATGTCCGCCTGTAGCCCCTGTTTCTTAAAGTTTTATGTAGAAATATCACTGTGTCCAGCTGTGTCCGCCTGTAGCCAGCAGTTTCTATAAGTTTTATATAGAAATTACGTTGTGTCCACTTGTGTCCGCCTGTAGCCCCTGTTTCTGTAATTTTAAATAGAAATAGCACTGTGTCCAGCTGTGTCCGCCTGTAGCCAGCAGATTCTATAAGTTTTATATATAAATTACGTTGTGTCCACTTATGTCCGCCTGTAGCCCCTGTTTCTTAAAGTTTTATGTAGAAATATCACTGTGTCCAGCTGTGTCCGCCTGTAGCCAGCAGATTCTATAAGTTTATATAGAAATTACGTTGTGTCCACTTGTGTCCACCTGTAGCCCCTGTTTCTGTAATTTTAAATAGAAATAGCACTATGTCCAGCTGTGTCCGCCTGTAGCCAGCAGATTCTATAAGTTTTATATATAAATTACGTTGTGTCCACTTATGTCCGCCTGTAGCCCCTGTTTCTTAAAGTTTTATGTAGAAATATCACTGTGTCCAGCTGTGTCCGCCTGTAGCCAGCAGTTTCTATAAGTTTTATATAGAAATTACGTTGTGTCCACTTGTGTCCGCCTGTAGCCCCTGTTTCTGTAATTTTAAATAGAAATAGCACTGTGTCCAGCTGTGTCCGCCTGTAGCCAGCAGATTCTATAAGTTTTATATAGAAATTACGTTGTGTTCACTTATGTCCGCCTGTAGCCCCTGTTTCTTAAAGTTTTATATAGAAATATCACTGTGTCCAGCTGTGTCCGCCTGTAGCCAGCAGTTTCTATAAGTTTTATATAGAAATTACGTTGTGTCCACTTGTGTCCGCCTGTAGCCCCTGTTTCTGTAATTTTAAATAGAAATAGCACTGTGTCCAGCTGTGTCCGCCTTAGCCAGCAGATTCTATAAGTTTTATATATAAATTACGTTGTGTCCACTTATGTCCGCCTGTAGCCCCTGTTTCTTAAAGTTTTATGTAGAAATATCACTGTGTCCAGCTGTGTCCGCCTGTAGCCAGCAGTTTCTATAAGTTTTATATAGAAATTACGTTGTGTCCACTTGTGTCCGCCTGTAGCCCCTGTTTCTGTAATTTTAAATAGAAATAGCACTGTGTCCAGCTGTGTCCGCCTGTAGCCAGCAGATTCTATAAGTTTTATATAGAAATTACGTTGTGTCCACTTGTGTCCGCCTGTAGCCCCCTGTTTCTTAAAGTTTTATATAGAAATATCACTGTGTCCAGCTGTGTCCGCCTGTAGCCAGCAGTTTCTATAAGTTTTATATAGAAATTACGTTGTGTCCACTTGTGTCCGCCTGTAGCCCCTGTTTCTGTAATTTTAAATAGAAATAGCACTGTGTCCAGCTGTGTCCGCCTTTAGCCAGCAGATTCTATAAGTTTTATATATAAATTACGTTGTGTCCACTTGTGTCCGCCTGTAGCCCCTGTTTCTTAAAGTTTTATGTAGAAATATCACTGTGTCCAGCTGTGTCCGCCTGTAGCCAGCAGATTCTATAAGTTTATATAGAAATTACGTTGTGTCCACTTGTGTCCGCCTGTAGCCCCTGTTTCTGTAATTTTTAAATAGAAATAGCACTATATCCAGCTGTGTCCGCCTGTAGCCAGCAGATTCTATAAGTTTTATATATAAATTACGTTGTGTCCACTTATGTCCGCCTGTAGCCCCTGTTTCTTAAAGTTTTATGTAGAAATATCACTGTGTCCAGCTGTGTCCGCCTGTAGCCAGCAGTTTCTATAAGTTTTATATAGAAATTACGTTGTGTCCACTTGTGTCCGCCTGTAGCCCCTGTTTCTGTAATTTTTAAATAGAAATAGCACTGTGTCCAGCTGTGTCCGCCTGTAGCCAGCAGATTCTATAAGTTTTATATAGAAATTACGTTGTGTTCACTTATGTCCGCCTGTAGCCCCTGTTTCTTAAAGTTTTATATAGAAATATCACTGTGTCCAGCTGTGTCCGCCTGTAGCCAGCAGTTTCTATAAGTTTTATATAGAAATTACGTTGTGTCCACTTGTGTCCGCCTGTAGCCCTCTGTTTCTGTAATTTTAAATAGAAATAGCACTGTGTCCAGCTGTGTCCGCCTGTAGCCAGCAGATTCTATAAGTTTTATATAGAAATTACGTTGTGTCCACTTATGTCCGCCTGTAGCCCCTGTTTCTTAAAGTTTTATATAGAAATATCACTGTGTCCAGCTGTGTCCGCCTGTAGCCAGCAGTTTCTATAAGTTTTATATAGAAATTACATTGTGTCCACTTGTGTCCGCCTGTAGCCCCTGTTTCTGTAATTTTAAATAGAAATAGCACTGTGTCCAGCTGTGTCCGCCTGTAACCAGCAGATTCTATAAATTTTATATAAAAATTACGTTGTGTCCACTTGTGTCCGCCTGTAGCCCCTGTTTCTTAAAGTTTTATATAGAAATATCACTGTGTCCAGCTGTGTCCGCCTGTAGCCAGCAGTTTCTATAAGTTTTATATAGAAATTACGTTGTGTCCACTTGTGTCCGCCTGTAGCCCCCTGTTTCTGTAATTTTTAAATAGAAATAGCACTGTGTCCAGCTGTGTCCGCCTGTAGCCAGCAGATTCTATAAGTTTTATATATAAATGACGTTGTGTCCACTTATGTCCGCCTGTAGCCCCTGTTTCTTAAAGTTTTATGTAGAAATATCACTGTGTCCAGCTGTGTCCGCCTGTAGCCAGCAGTTTCTATAAGTTTTATATAGAAATTACGTTGTGTCCACTTGTGTCCGCCTGTAGCCCCTGTTTCTGTAATTTTAAATAGAAATAGCACTGTGTCCAGCTGTGTCCGCCTGTAGCCAGCAGATTCTATAAGTTTTATATAGAAATTACGTTGTGTCCACTTGTGTCCGCCTGTAGCCCCCTGTTTCTGTAATTTTTATATAGAAATAGCTCTGTGTCCAGCTGTGTCCGCCTGTAGCCAGCAGTTTCTATAAGTTTTATATAGAAATTACGTTGTGTCCACTTGTGTCCGCCTGTAGCCCCCTGTTTCTTAAATTTTTATATAGAAATAGCACTGTGTCCAGCTGTGTCCGCCTGTAGCCGGCATATTCTATAAGTTTTATATAGAAATTACGTTGTGTCCACTTGTGTCCGCCTGTAGCCCCCTGTTTCTTAAAGTTTTATATAGAAATATCACTGTGTCCAGCTGTGTCCGCCTGTAGCCAGCAGTTTCTATAAGTTTTATATAGAAATTACATTGTGTCCACTTGTGTCCGCCTGTAGCCCCCTGTTTCTGTAATTTTTAAATAGAAATAGCACTGTGTCCAGCTGTGTCAGCCTGTAGCCATCATATTTTATAAGTTATATAGAAATTACGTTGTGTCCAGCTGTGTCCACCTGTAGCCAGCAGTTTCTATAAGTTTTATATAGAAATTACATTGTGTCCACTTGTGTCCGCCTGTACCCCCCTGTTTCTGTAATTTTTAAATAGAAATAGCACTGTGTCCAGCTGTGTCCGCCTGTAGCCAGCAGATTCTATAAGTTTTATATAGAAATTACGTTGTGTCCAAATGTGTCCGCCTGTAGCCCCCTGTTTCTTACAGTTTTATTTAGAAATATCACTGTGTCCAGCTGTGTCCGCCTGTAGCCAGCAGTTTCTATAAGTTTTATATAGAAATTACGTTGTGTCCACTTGTGTCCGCCTGTAGCCCCCATCTTTCTTAAATTTTTATATAGAAATAGCACTGTGTCCAGCTGTGTCCGCCTGTAGCCAGCATATTCTATAAGTTTTATATAGAAATTACGTTGTGTCCACTTGTGTCCGCCTGTAGCCAGCAGATTCTATAAGTTTTATATAGAAATTACGTTGTGTCCACTTGTGTCCGCCTGTAGCCCCTGTTTCTTAAAGTTTTATATAGAAATATCACTGTGTCCAGATGTGTCCGCCTGTAGCCAGCAGTTTCTATAAGTTTTATATAGAATAACGTTGTGTCCAGCTGTGTCCGCCTGTATCCTAAGTTTTATATAAGAAATAGCACTGGGTTACTGTATCCACTTTTGTCCACTATTTATTTAATGTTTATATATAGATATAACGCTGTTTATATATGATGAAGCCATACATACGTGTCCATGTATCCCCGGACACAAAATGCATGCTAACTATATTTTGCACCGAAAATAGGACATATCTATATTTTTGTTACATGGCAGTCATGACAAGTTTCATATTGTTGTAACAGTGTGTTATGGTATACATATGTACATGTAGTTACATATTTTTGTGACCGTAAATTTACAGTTTTTTACAAAGTAGCTACATATGTTTGTGACATATGGTGCGCCTACATATTTAATTCTGTGACAGGGTTGAGTTCTGTGACAGCGTAAGTTACATATTTCTGTGACAGGGTTGAGTTACATATTTCTGTGAAAGGGTAAAGTTGCATATTTCTGTGACAGCTTAAAGTTACATATTTCTGTAACAGCGTAGTTACATA
>JAASAO010000937.1:65000-70000 GCA_017311375.1 Mytilus coruscus | reverse complement strand
AAGAAAAAATTTGTAAGCCTCTGCTTCGGAGAGCCGCATCGGCCTGTGAAATTTTCTTACCCAGGTAGAAGGCGGACAAGAAAAAATTTTAAGCCTCTGCTTCGGAGAGCCGCATCGGCCTGTGAAATTTTCTTACCCAGGTAGAAGGCGGACAAGAAAAAATTTGTAAGCCTCTGCTTCGGAGAGCCGCATCGACCTGTGAAATTTTCTTACCCAGGTAGAAGGCGGACAAGAAAAATTTTTAAGCCTCTGCTTCGGAGAGCCGCATCGGCCTGTGAATTTTTCTTACCCAGGTAGAAGGCGGACAAGAAAAAATGTTTAAGCCTCTGCTTCGGAGAGCCGCATCGGCCTGTGAAATTTTCTTACCCAGGTAGAAGGCGGACAAGAAAAATTTTTTTAAGCCTCTGCTTCGGAGAGCCGCATCGGCCTGTGAATTTTTCTTACCCAGGTAGAAGGCGGACAAGAAAAAATTTTTTAAGCCTCTGCTTCGGAGAGCCGCATCGGCCTGTGAAATTTTCTTACCCAGGTAGAAGGCGGACAAGAAAAAATTTGTAAGCCTCTGCTTCGGAGAGCCGCATCGGCCTGTGAAATTTTCTTACCCAGGTAGAAGGCGGACAAGAAAAAATTTGTAAGCCTCTGCTTCGGAGAGCCGCATCGGCCTGTGAAATTTTCTTACCCAGGTAGAAGGCGGACAAGAAAAAATTTGTAAGCCTCTGCTTCGGAGAGCCGCATCGGCCTGTGAAATTTTCTTACCCAGGTAGAAGGCGGACAAGAAAAAATTTGTAAGCCTCTGCTTCGGAGAGCCGCATCGGCCTGTGAAATTTTCTTACCCAGGTAGAAGGCGGACAAGAAAAAATTTGTAAGCCTCTGCTTCGAGAGCCGCATCGACCTGTGAAATTTTCTTACCCAGGTAGAAGGCGGACAAGAAAAATTTTTAAGCCTCTGCTTCGGAGAGCCGCATCGGCCTGTGAATTTTTCTTACCCAGGTAGAAGGCGGACAAGAAAAAATGTTTAAGCCTCTGCTTCGGAGAGCCGCATCGGCCTGTGAATTTTTCTTACCCAGGTAGAAGGCGGACAAGAAAAAATTTGTAAGCCTCTGCTTCGGAGAGCCGCATCGGCCTGTGAAATTTTCTTACCCAGGTAGAAGGCGGACAAGAAAAATTTGTAAGCCTCTGCTTCGGAGAGCCGCATCGGCCTGTGAAATTTTCTTACCCAGGTAGAAGGCGGACAAGAAAAATTTGTAAGCCTCTGCTTCGGAGAGCCGCATCGGCCTGTGAATTTTTCTTACCCAGGTAGAAGGCGGACAAGAAAAAATTTTAAGCCTCTGCTTCGGAGAGCCGCATCGGCCTGTGAATTTTTCTTACCCAGGTAGAAGGCGGACAAGAAAAATTTGTAAGCCTCTGCTTCGGAGAGCCGCATCGGCCTGTGAAATTTTCTTACCCAGGTAGAAGGCGGACAAGAAAAAATTTGTAAGCCTCTGCTTCGGAGAGCCGCATCGGCCTGTGAAATTTTCTTACCCAGGTAGAAGGCGGACAAGAAAAAATTTTAAGCCTCTGCTGCTTCGGAGAGCCGCATCGGCCTGTGAAATTTTCTTACCCAGGTAGAAGGCGGACAAGAAAAAATTTGTAAGCCTCTGCTTCGGAGAGCCGCATCGACCTGTGAAATTTTCTTACCCAGGTAGAAGGCGGACAAGAAAAATTTTTAAGCCTCTGCTTCGGAGAGCCGCATCGGCCTGTGAATTTTTCTTACCCAGGTAGAAGGCGGACAAGAAAAAATGTTTAAGCCTCTGCTTCGGAGAGCCGCATCGGCCTGTGAATTTTTCTTACCCAGGTAGAAGGCGGACAAGAAAAAATTTGTAAGCCTCTGCTTCGGAGAGCCGCATCGGCCTGTGAAATTTTCTTACCCAGGTAGAAGGCGGACAAGAAAAAATTTGTAAGCCTCTGCTTCGGAGAGCCGCATCGGCCTGTGAAATTTTCTTACCCAGGTAGAAGGCGGACAAGAAAAAATTTGTAAGCCTCTGCTTCGGAGAGCCGCATCGGCCTGTGAATTTTTCTTACCCAGGTAGAAGGCGGACAAGAAAAATTTGTAAGCCTCTGCTTCGGAGAGCCGCATCGGCCTGTGAAATTTTCTTACCCAGGTAGAAGGCGGACAAGAAAAAATTTGTAAGCCTCTGCTTCGGAGAGCCGCATCGGCCTGTGAATTTTTCTTACCCAGGTAGAAGGCGGACAAGAAAAAATTTGTAAGCCTCTGCTTCGGAGAGCCGCATCGGCCTGTGAAATTTTCTTACCCAGGTAGAAGGCGGACAAGAAAAATTTTTTTAAGCCTCTGCTTCGGAGAGCCGCATCGGCCTGTGAAATTTTCTTACCCAGGTAGAAGGCGGACAAGAAAAAATTTGTAAGCCTCTGCTTCGGAGAGCCGCATCGACCTGTGAAATTTTCTTACCCAGGTAGAAGGCGGACAAGAAAAATTTTTTTAAGCCTCTGCTTCGGAGAGCCGCATCGGCCTGTGAATTTTTCTTACCCAGGTAGAAGGCGGACAAGAAAAAATGTTTAAGCCTCTGCTTCGGAGAGCCGCATCGGCCTGTGAATTTTTCTTACCCAGGTAGAAGGCGGACAAGAAAAAATTTGTAAGCCTCTGCTTCGGAGAGCCGCATCGGCCTGTGAAATTTTCTTACCCAGGTAGAAGGCGGACAAGAAAAATTTGTAAGCCTCTGCTTCGGAGAGCCGCATCGGCCTGTGAAATTTTCTTACCCAGGTAGAAGGCGGACAAGAAAAAATGTTTAAGCCTCTGCTTCGGAGAGCCGCATCGGCCTGTGAAATTTTCTTACCCAGGTAGAAGGCGGACAAGAAAAATTTTTTTAAGCCTCTGCTTCGGAGAGCCGCATCGGCCTGTGAATTTTTCTTACCCAGGTAGAAGGCGGACAAGAAAAAATTTTTTAAGCCTCTGCTTCGGAGAGCCGCATCGGCCTGTGAATTTTTCTTACCCAGGTAGAAGGCGGACAAGAAAAATTTGTTTAAGCCTCTGCTTCGGAGAGCCGCATCGGCCTGTGAAATTTTCTTACCCAGGTAGAAGGCGGACAAGAAAAAATTTTAAGCCTCTGCTTCGGAGAGCCGCATCGGCCTGTGAATTTTTCTTACCCAGGTAGAAGGCGGACAAGAAAAAATTTGTAAGCCTCTGCTTCGGAGAGCCGCATCGGCCTGTGAAATTTTCTTACCCAGGTAGAAGGCGGACAAGAAAAAATTTGTAAGCCTCTGCTTCGGAGAGCCGCATCGGCCTGTGAAATTTTCTTACCCAGGTAGAAGGCGGACAAGAAAAAATTTGTAAGCCTCTGCTTCGAGAGCCGCATCGACCTGTGAAATTTTCTTACCCAGGTAGAAGGCGGACAAGAAAAATTTTAAGCCTCTGCTTCGGAGAGCCGCATCGGCCTGTGAATTTTTCTTACCCAGGTAGAAGGCGGACAAGAAAAATGTTTAAGCCTCTGCTTCGGAGAGCCGCATCGGCCTGTGAATTTTTCTTACCCAGGTAGAAGGCGGACAAGAAAAAAATTTTTAAGCCTCTGCTTCGGAGAGCCGCATCGGCCTGTGAAATTTTCTTACCCAGGTAGAAGGCGGACAAGAAAAATTTTTTTAAGCCTCTGCTTCGGAGAGCCGCATCGGCCTGTGAAATTTTCTTACCCAGGTAGAAGGCGGACAAGAAAAATTTTTTTAAGCCTCTGCTTCGGAGAGCCGCATCGGCCTGTGAATTTTTCTTACCCAGGTAGAAGGCGGACAAGAAAAAATTTTTTAAGCCTCTGCTTCGGAGAGCCGCATCGGCCTGTGAAATTTTCTTACCCAGGTAGAAGGCGGACAAGAAAAAATTTTTAAGCCTCTGCTTCGGAGAGCCGCATCGGCCTGTGAAATTTTCTTACCCAGGTAGAAGGCGGACAAGAAAAAATTTTAAGCCTCTGCTTCGGAGAGCCGCATCGGCCTGTGAATTTTTCTTACCCAGGTAGAAGGCGGACAAGAAAAAATTTGTAAGCCTCTGCTTCGGAGAGCCGCATCGGCCTGTGAATTTTTCTTACCCAGGTAGAAGGCGGACAAGAAAAAATTTTAAGCCTCTGCTTCGGAGAGCCGCATCGGCCGCATCGGCCTGTGAAATTTTCTTACCCAGGTAGAAGGCGGACAAGAAAAAATTTTAAGCCTCTGCTTCGGAGAGCCGCATCGGCCTGTGAAATTTTCTTACCCAGGTAGAAGGCGGACAAGAAAAAATTTGTAAGCCTCTGCTTCGGAGAGCCGCATCGGCCTGTGAAATTTTCTTACCCAGGTAGAAGGCGGACAAGAAAAATTTTTTTAAGCCTCTGCTTCGGAGAGCCGCATCGGCCTGTGAAATTTTCTTACCCAGGTAGAAGGCGGACAAGAAAAAATGTTTAAGCCTCTGCTTCGGAGAGCCGCATCGGCCTGTGAATTTTTCTTACCCAGGTAGAAGGCGGACAAGAAAAATTTTTTTAAGCCTCTGCTTCGGAGAGCCGCATCGGCCTGTGAAATTTTCTTACCCAGGTAGAAGGCGGACAAGAAAAAATTTTTAAGCCTCTGCTTCGGAGAGCCGCATCGGCCTGTGAAATTTTCTTACCCAGGTAGAAGGCGGACAAGAAAAAATTTTTTAAGCCTCTGCTTCGGAGAGCCGCATCGGCCTGTGAAATTTTCTTACCCAGGTAGAAGGCGGACAAGAAAAAAAATTTTAAGCCTCTGCTTCGGAGAGCCGCATCGGCCTGTGAATTTTTCTTACCCAGGTAGAAGGCGGACGGACAAAGTCTGCCCCTTGCTTCGGAGACCCGCATCGGCCTATGAAGATTTCTACCTCGATGGAAATTTTTTTTTGTTTTTTCCACCGTGCTCCGTCGCGAGAGCCCGATCGGGGTAGCCCGCTAAAAATGTTTGCCTTCTACCTTTGCGATCGGGTGAGCCCGCTAACAATTTTTTGCCTTCTACCTCGATGATTTTTTTTTTTTTTTTTTTTTTGGG
>JAASAO010000937.1:50000-55000 GCA_017311375.1 Mytilus coruscus | reverse complement strand
TTTTAAGCCTCTGCTTCGGAGAGCCGCATCGGCCTGTGAAATTTTCTTACCCAGGTAGAAGGCGGACAAGAAAAATTTTTTTAAGCCTCTGCTTCGGAGAGCCGCATCGGCCTGTGAATTTTTCTTACCCAGGTAGAAGGCGGACAAGAAAAAATTTTTTAAGCCTCTGCTTCGGAGAGCCGCATCGGCCTGTGAATTTTCTTACCCAGGTAGAAGGCGGACAAGAAAAATTTGTAAGCCTCTGCTTCGGAGAGCCGCATCGGCCTGTGAAATTTTCTTACCCAGGTAGAAGGCGGACAAGAAAAATTTTTTTAAGCCTCTGCTTCGGAGAGCCGCATCGGCCTGTGAAATTTTCTTACCCAGGTAGAAGGCGGACAAGAAAAAATTTGTAAGCCTCTGCTTCGGAGAGCCGCATCGGCCTGTGAAATTTTCTTACCCAGGTAGAAGGCGGACAAGAAAAAATTTTTTAAGCCTCTGCTTCGGAGA
This sequence comes from Mytilus coruscus, assembly GCA_017311375.1. Taxonomy (NCBI): domain Eukaryota; kingdom Metazoa; phylum Mollusca; class Bivalvia; order Mytilida; family Mytilidae; genus Mytilus; species Mytilus coruscus. The sequence goes on along the minus strand of JAASAO010000937.1, from coordinate 54,514 downwards.
GCCGCATCGGCCTGTGAAATTTTCTTACCCAGGTAGAAGGCGGACAAGAAAAAATTTTAAGCCTCTGCTTCGGAGAGCCGCATCGGCCTGTGAAATTTTCTTACCCAGGTAGAAGGCGGACAAGAAAAATTTTTTTAAGCCTCTGCTTCGGAGAGCCGCATCGGCCTGTGAAATTTTCTTACCCAGGTAGAAGGCGGACAAGAAAAATTTTTTTAAGCCTCTGCTTCGGAGAGCCGCATCGGCCTGTGAAATTTTCTTACCCAGGTAGAAGGCGGACAAGAAAAATTTTTTTAAGCCTCTGCTTCGGAGAGCCGCATCGGCCTGTGAAATTTTCTTACCCAGGTAGAAGGCGGACAAGAAAAAATTTTTTAAGCCTCTGCTTCGGAGAGCCGCATCGGCCTGTGAAATTTTCTTACCCAGGTAGAAGGCGGACAAGAAAAATTTGTAAGCCTCTGCTTCGGAGAGCCGCATCGGCCTGTGAAATTTTCTTACCCAGGTAGAAGGCGGACAAGAAAAAATTTTTAAGCCTCTGCTTCGGAGAGCCGCATCGGCCTGTGAAATTTTCTTACCCAGGTAGAAGGCGGACAAGAAAAATTTTTTTAAGCCTCTGCTTCGGAGAGCCGCATCGGCCTGTGAAATTTTCTTACCCAGGTAGAAGGCGGACAAGAAAAATTTTTTTAAGCCTCTGCTTCGGAGAGCCGCATCGGCCTGTGAATTTTCTTACCCAGGTAGAAGGCGGACAAGAAAAATTTTTAAGCCTCTGCTTCGGAGAGCCGCATCGGCCTGTGAAATTTTCTTACCCAGGTAGAAGGCGGACAAGAAAAATTTGTAAGCCTCTGCTTCGGAGAGCCGCATCGGCCTGTGAAATTTTCTTACCCAGGTAGAAGGCGGACAAGAAAAATTTGTAAGCCTCTGCTTCGGAGAGCCGCATCGGCCTGTGAATTTTCTTACCCAGGTAGAAGGCGGACAAGAAAAATTTTTTTAAGCCTCTGCTTCGGAGAGCCGCATCGGCCTGTGAATTTTTCTTACCCAGGTAGAAGGCGGACAAGAAAAATTTGTAAGCCTCTGCTTCGGAGAGCCGCATCGGCCTGTGAAATTTTCTTACCCAGGTAGAAGGCGGACAAGAAAAATTTGTAAGCCTCTGCTTCGGAGAGCCGCATCGGCCTGTGAAATTTTCTTACCCAGGTAGAAGGCGGACAAGAAAAATTTGTAAGCCTCTGCTTCGGAGAGCCGCATCGGCCTGTGAAATTTTCTTACCCAGGTAGAAGGCGGACAAGAAAAAATTTGTAAGCGGACAAGAAAAATTTGTAAGCCTCTGCTTCGGAGAGCCGCATCGGCCTGTGAAATTTTCTTACCCAGGTAGAAGGCGGACAAGAAAAAATTTTTTAAGCCTCTGCTTCGGAGAGCCGCATCGGCCTGTGAAATTTTCTTACCCAGGTAGAAGGCGGACAAGAAAAATTTTTTTAAGCCTCTGCTTCGGAGAGCCGCATCGGCCTGTGAATTTTCTTACCCAGGTAGAAGGCGGACAAGAAAAAATTTGTAAGCCTCTGCTTCGGAGAGCCGCATCGGCCTGTGAAATTTTCTTACCCAGGTAGAAGGCGGACAAGAAAAATTTGTAAGCCTCTGCTTCGGAGAGCCGCATCGGCCTGTGAAATTTTCTTACCCAGGTAGAAGGCGGACAAGAAAAATTTGTAAGCCTCTGCTTCGGAGAGCCGCATCGGCCTGTGAAATTTTCTTACCCAGGTAGAAGGCGGACAAGAAAAATTTGTAAGCCTCTGCTTCGGAGAGCCGCATCGGCCTGTGAAATTTTCTTACCCAGGTAGAAGGCGGACAAGAAAAATTTTTTTAAGCCTCTGCTTCGGAGAGCCGCATCGGCCTGTGAATTTTTCTTACCCAGGTAGAAGGCGGACAAGAAAAATTTGTAAGCCTCTGCTTCGGAGAGCCGCATCGGCCTGTGAAATTTTCTTACCCAGGTAGAAGGCGGACAAGAAAAAATTTTAAGCCTCTGCTTCGGAGAGCCGCATCGGCCTGTGAAATTTTCTTACCCAGGTAGAAGGCGGACAAGAAAAAATTTTTAAGCCTCTGCTTCGGAGAGCCGCATCGGCCTGTGAAATTTTCTTACCCAGGTAGAAGGCGGACAAGAAAAAATTTTTTAAGCCTCTGCTTCGGAGAGCCGCATCGGCCTGTGAAATTTTCTTACCCAGGTAGAAGGCGGACAAGAAAAATTTTTTTAAGCCTCTGCTTCGGAGAGCCGCATCGGCCTGTGAATTTTTCTTACCCAGGTAGAAGGCGGACAAGAAAAAAAATTTTTAAGCCTCTGCTTCGGAGAGCCGCATCGGCCTGTGAAATTTTCTTACCCAGGTAGAAGGCGGACAAGAAAAAATTTTTTAAGCCTCTGCTTCGGAGAGCCGCATCGGCCTGTGAAATTTTCTTACCCAGGTAGAAGGCGGACAAGAAAAAATTTTTTAAGCCTCTGCTTCGGAGAGCCGCATCGGCCTGTGAAATTTTCTTACCCAGGTAGAAGGCGGACAAGAAAAATTTTTAAGCCTCTGCTTCGAGAGCCGCATCGGCCTGTGAATTTTCTTACCCAGGTAGAAGGCGGACAAGAAAAATTTTTTTAAGCCTCTGCTTCGGAGAGCCGCATCGGCCTGTGAATTTTTCTTACCCAGGTAGAAGGCGGACAAGAAAAATTTTTAAGCCTCTGCTTCGGAGAGCCGCATCGGCCTGTGAATTTTCTTACCCAGGTAGAAGGCGGACAAGAAAAAATTTGTAAGCCTCTGCTTCGGAGAGCCGCATCGGCCTGTGAAATTTTCTTACCCAGGTAGAAGGCGGACAAGAAAAAATTTGTAAGCCTCTGCTTCGGAGAGCCGCATCGGCCTGTGAAATTTTCTTACCCAGGTAGAAGGCGGACAAGAAAAAAATTTTTAAGCCTCTGCTTCGGAGAGCCGCATCGGCCTGTGAAATTTTCTTACCCAGGTAGAAGGCGGACAAGAAAAATTTTTTTAAGCCTCTGCTTCGGAGAGCCGCATCGGCCTGTGAAATTTTCTTACCCAGGTAGAAGGCGGACAAGAAAAAATTTTTAAGCCTCTGCTTCGGAGAGCCGCATCGGCCTGTGAAATTTTCTTACCCAGGTAGAAGGCGGACAAGAAAAAATTTTTTAAGCCTCTGCTTCGGAGAGCCGCATCGGCCTGTGAATTTTTCTTACCCAGGTAGAAGGCGGACAAGAAAAAATTTTTTAAGCCTCTGCTTCGGAGAGCCGCATCGGCCTGTGAAATTTTCTTACCCAGGTAGAAGGCGGACAAGAAAAAATTTGTAAGCCTCTGCTTCGGAGAGCCGCATCGGCCTGTGAAATTTTCTTACCCAGGTAGAAGGCGGACAAGAAAAATTTTTTTAAGCCTCTGCTTCGGAGAGCCGCATCGGCCTGTGAATTTTTCTTACCCAGGTAGAAGGCGGACAAGAAAAAATTTTTTAAGCCTCTGCTTCGGAGAGCCGCATCGGCCTGTGAATTTTTCTTACCCAGGTAGAAGGCGGACAAGAAAAAATTTTTTAAGCCTCTGCTTCGGAGAGCCGCATCGGCCTGTGAAATTTTCTTACCCAGGTAGAAGGCGGACAAGAAAAAATTTTTTAAGCCTCTGCTTCGGAGAGCCGCATCGGCCTGTGAATTTTCTTACCCAGGTAGAAGGCGGACAAGAAAAAATTTGTAAGCCTCTGCTTCGGAGAGCCGCATCGGCCTGTGAATTTTCTTACCCAGGTAGAAGGCGGACAAGAAAAAATTTGTAAGCCTCTGTAAGCCTCTGCTTCGGAGAGCCGCATCGGCCTGTGAAATTTTCTTACCCAGGTAGAAGGCGGACAAGAAAAAATTTTAAGCCTCTGCTTCGGAGAGCCGCATCGGCCTGTGAAATTTTCTTACCCAGGTAGAAGGCGGACAAGAAAAAATTTGTAAGCCTCTGCTTCGGAGAGCCGCATCGGCCTGTGAAATTTTCTTACCCAGGTAGAAGGCGGACAAGAAAAATTTTTTTAAGCCTCTGCTTCGGAGAGCCGCATCGGCCTGTGAAATTTTCTTACCCAGGTAGAAGGCGGACAAGAAAAAAAATTTTAAGCCTCTGCTTCGGAGAGCCGCATCGGCCTGTGAATTTTTCTTACCCAGGTAGAAGGCGGACAAGAAAAAAATTTTTAAGCCTCTGCTTCGGAGAGCCGCATCGGCCTGTGAAATTTTCTTACCCAGGTAGAAGGCGGACAAGAAAAATTTTTTTAAGCCTCTGCTTCGGAGAGCCGCATCGGCCTGTGAAATTTTCTTACCCAGGTAGAAGGCGGACAAGAAAAAATTTTTAAGCCTCTGCTTCGGAGAGCCGCATCGGCCTGTGAAATTTTCTTACCCAGGTAGAAGGCGGACAAGAAAAAAAATTTTAAGCCTCTGCTTCGGAGAGCCGCATCGGCCTGTGAATTTTTCTTACCCAGGTAGAAGGCGGACGGACAAAGTCTGCCCCTTGCTTCGGAGACCCGCATCGGCCTAT
>JAASAO010000937.1:37500-40000 GCA_017311375.1 Mytilus coruscus | reverse complement strand
GAAGGCGGACAAAAAAAAAAAAAATTTAAGCCTCTGCTTCGGAGAGCCGCATCGGCCTGTGAAATTTTCTTACCCAGGTAGAAGGCGGACAAAAAAAAAAAAAAAAATTTTAAGCCTCTGCTTCGGAGAGCCGCATCGGCCTGTGAAATTTTCTTACCCAGGTAGAAGGCGGACAAGAAAAAAATTTTTAAGCCTCTGCTTCGGAGAGCCGCATCGGCCTGTGAAATTTTCTTAAGGCGGACAAGAAAAAATTTTAAGCCTCTGTTCGGAGAGCCGCATCGGCCTGTGAAATTTTCAACCCAGGTAAAGGCGGACAAGAAAAAATTTTAAGCCTCTGCTTCGGAGAGCCGCATCGGCCTGTGAAATTTTCTTACCCAGGTAGAAGGCGGACAAGAAAAAAATTTTTAAGCCTCTGCTTCGGAGAGCCGCATCGGCCTGTGAAATTTTCTTACCCAGGTAGAAGGCGGACAAGAAAAATTTTTTTAAGCCTCTGCTTCGGAGAGCCGCATCGGCCTGTGAAATTTTCTTACCCAGGTAGAAGGCGGACAAGAAAAAAAATTTTAAGCCTCTGCTTCGGAGAGCCGCATCGGCCTGTGAAATTTTCTTACCCAGGTAGAAGGCGGACAAGAAAAAAAATTTTAAGCCTCTGCTTCGGAGAGCCGCATCGGCCTGTGAAATTTTCTTACCCAGGTAGAAGGCGGACAAGAAAAAATTTTAAGCCTCTGCTTCGGAGAGCCGCATCGGCCTGTGAAATTTTCTAACCCAGGTAGAAGGCGGACAAAAAAAAAAAAATTTTAAGCCTCTGCTTCGGAGAGCCGCATCGGCCTGTGAAATTTTCTAACCCAGGTAGAAGGCGGAGAAAAAAATTTTTAAGCCTCTGCTTCGGAGAGCCGCATCGGCCTGTGAAATTTTCTTACCCAGGTAGAAGGCGGACAAGAAAAATTTTTAAGCCTCTGCTTCGGCCTGTGAGAGAGCATCGGCCTGTGAAATTTTCTTACCCAGGTAGAAGGCGCCTCGGCCTGTGAAATTTTCTTACCCAGGTAGAAGGCGGACAAGAAAAAAATTTAAAGCCTCTGCTTCCGCATCGGCCTGTGAGGTAGCCAAGCATCGGCCTGTGAAATTTTCTTACCCAGGTAGAAGGCGGACAAGAAAAAATTTTAAGCCTCTGCTTCGGAGAGCCGCATCGGCCTGTGAAATTTTCTTACCCAGGTAGAAGGCGGACAAGAAAAAATTTAAGCCTCTGCTTCGGAGAGCCGCATCGGCCTGTGAAATTTTCTTACCCAGGTAGAAGGCGGACAAGAAAAAATTTTAAGCCTCTGCTTCGGAGAGCCGCATCGGCCTGTGAAATTTTCTTACCCAGGTAGAAGGCGGACAAGAAAAAAGAAAAATTTAAGCCTCTGCTTCGGAGAGCCGCATCGGCCTGTGAAATTTTCTTACCCAGGTAGAAGGCGGACAAGAAAAAATTTGTAAGCCTCTGCTTCGGAGAGCCGCATCGGCCTGTGAAATTTTCTTACCCAGGTAGAAGGCGGACAAGAAAAAATTTTAAGCCTCTGCTTCGGAGAGCCGCATCGGCCTGTGAAATTTTCTTACCCAGGTAGAAGGCGGACAAGAAAAAATTTTAAGCCTCTGCTTCGGAGAGCCGCATCGGCCTGTGAAATTTTCTTACCCAGGTAGAAGGCGGACAAGAAAAAATTTTAAGCCTAAGCCTCTGCTTCGGAGAGCCGCATCGGCCTGTGAAATTTTCTTACCCAGGTAGAAGGCGGACAAGAAAAAATTTTAAGCCTCTGCTTCGGAGAGCCGCATCGGCCTGTGAAATTTTCTTACCCAGGTAGAAGGCGGACAAGAAAAAATTTGTAAGCCTCTGCTTCGGAGAGCCGCATCGGCCTGTGAAATTTTCTTACCCAGGTAGAAGGCGGACAAGAAAAAATTTTAAGCCTCTGCTTCGGAGAGCCGCATCGGCCTGTGAAATTTTCTTACCCAGGTAGAAGGCGGACAAGAAAAAAAAATTCTGCTTCGGAGAGCCGCATCTGCTTCCCAGGTAGAGCCGCATCGGCCTGTGAAATTTTCTTACCCAGGTAGAAGGCGGACAAGAAAAATTTTAAGCCTCTGCTTCGGAGAGCCGCATCGGCCTGTGAAATTTTCTTACCCAGGTAGAAGGCGGACAAGAAAAATTTTCCTCTGCTTCGGAGAGCCGCATCGGCCTGTGAAATTTTCTTACCCAGGTAGAAGGCGGACAAGAAAAAAAATTTAAAGCCTCTGCTTCGGAGAGCCGCATCGGCCTGTGAAATTTTCTTACCCAGGTAGAAGGCGGACAAGAAAAAATTTGTAAGCCTCTGCTTCGGAGAGCCGCATCGGCCTGTGAAATTTTCTTACCCAGGTAGAAGGCGGACAAGAAAAAATTTGTAAGCCTCTGCTTCGGAGAGCCGCATCGGCCTGTGAAATTTTCTTACCCAGGTAGAAGGCGGACAAGAAAAAATTTTAAGCCTCTGCTTCGGAGAGC
>JAASAO010000937.1:17500-27500 GCA_017311375.1 Mytilus coruscus | reverse complement strand
CCGCATCGGCCTGTGAAATTTTCTTACCCAGGTAGAAGGCGGACAAAAAAAATTTTTAAGCCTCTGCTTCGGAGAGCCGCATCGGCCTGTGAAATTTTCTTACCCTGGTAGAAGGCGCAAAAAAAAATTTAAGCGGCCGCATCGGCCTGTGAAATTTTCTTACCCAGGTAGAAGGCGGACAAAAAAAAATTTTAAGCCTCTGCTTCGGAGAGCCGCATCGGCCTGTGAAATTTTCTTACCCTGGTAGAAGGCGGACAAAAAAAAGAGCCGCATTGTAAGCCTCTGCTTCGGAGAGCCGCATCGGCCTGTGAAATTTTCTTACCCTGGTAGAAGGCGGACAAAAAAAAATTTAAGCCTCTGCTTCGGAGCCGCATCGGCCTGTGAAATTTTCTTACCCTGGTAGAAGGCGGACAAGAAAAAATTTAAGCCTCTGCTTCGGAGAGCCGCATCGGCCTGTGAAATTTTCTTACCCAGGTAGAAGGCGGACAAGAAAAAATTTTAAGCCTCTGCTTCGGAGAGCCGCATCGGCCTGTGAAATTTTCTTACCCAGGTAGAAGGCGGACAAAAAAAAATTTTAAAGCCTCTGCTTCGGAGAGCCGCATCGGCCTGTGAAATTTTCTTACCCAGGTAGAAGGCGGACAAGAAAAAAATTTAAGCCTCTGCTTCGGAGAGCCGCATCGGCCTGTGAAATTTTCTTACCCAGGTAGAAGGCGGACAAGAAAAAATTTTAAGCCTCTGCTTCGGAGAGCCGCATCGGCCTGTGAAATTTTCTTACCCAGGTAGAAGGCGGACAAAAAAAAAAAATTTAAGCCTCTGCTTCGGAGAGCCGCATCGGCCTGTGAAATTTTCTTACCCAGGTAGAAGGCGGACAACAAAAAATTTTAAGCCTCTGCTTCGGAGAGCCGCATCGGCCTGTGAAATTTTCTTACCCAGGTAGAAGGCGGACAAGAAAAAATTTTAAGCCTCTGCTTCGGAGAGCCGCATCGGCCTGTGAAATTTTCTTACCCAGGTAGAAGGCGGACAAAAAAAAATTTTAAGCCTCTGCTTCGGAGAGCCGCATCGGCCTGTGAAATTTTCTTACCCAGGTAGAAGGCGGACAACAAAAAAATTTTAAGCCTCTGCTTCGGAGAGCCGCATCGGCCTGTGAAATTTTCTTACCCAGGTAGAAGGCGGACAAGAAAAATTTTAAGCCTCTGCTTCGGAGAGCCGCATCGGCCTGTGAAATTTTCTTACCCAGGTAGAAGGCGGACAAGAAAAAATTTTAAGCCTCTGCTTCGGAGAGCCGCATCGGCCTGTGAAATTTTCTTACCCAGGTAGAAGGCGGACAAGAAAAAATTTTAAGCCTCTGCTTCGGAGAGCCGCATTTTTAAGCCTCTGCTTCGGAGAGCCGCATCGGCCTGTGAAATTTTCTTACCCAGGTAGAAGGCGGACAAGAAAAAATTTAAGCCTCTGCTTCGGAGAGCCGCATCGGCCTGTGAAATTTTCTTACCCAGGTAGAAGGCGGACAAGAAAAAATTTTAAGCCTCTGCTTCGGAGAGCCGCATTTGAAATAAGCCTCTGCTTCGGAGAGCCGCATCGGCCTGTGAAATTTTCTTACCCAGGTAGAAGGCGGACAAAAAAAATTTTAAGCCTCTGCTTCGGAGAGCCGCATCGGCCTGTGAAATTTTCTTACCCTGGTAGAAGGCGGACAAAAAAAAATTTTAAGCCTCTGCTTCGGAGAGCCGCATCGGCCTGTGAAATTTTCTTACCCAGGTAGGAGGCGGACAACAAAAAAATTTTAAGCCTCTGCTTCGGAGAGCCGCATCGGCCTGTGAAATTTTCTTACCCTGGTAGAAGGCGGACAAAAAAAAAAAAAAATTTAAGCCTCTGCTTTGGAGAGCCGCATCGGCCTGTGAAATTTTCTAACCCAGGTAGAAGGCGGAGAAAAAATTTTTTAAGCCTCTGCTTCGGAGAGCCGCATCGGCCTGTGAAATTTTCTTACCCAGGTAGGAGGCGGACAACAAAAAAGCCTTTTCGGAGAGCCTCTGCTTCGGAGAGCCGCATCGGCCTGTGAAATTTTCTTACCCTGGTAGAAGGCGGACAACAAAAAAATTTAAGCCTCTGCTTCGGAGAGCCGCATCGGCCTGTGAAATTTTCTTACCCTGGTAGAAGGCGGACAAGAAAAAGTTTTAAGCCTCTGGCTTCAAGCCGCATCGGACAAGAAAAAATTTTACCCCAGTAGAAGGCCTCTGCTTCGGAGAGCCGCATCGGCCTGTGAAATTTTCTTACCCTGGTAGAAGGCGGACAAGAAAAAATTTTAAGCCTCTGCTTCGGAGCCGCATCGGCCTGTGAAATTTTCTTACCCTGGTAGAAGGCGGACAAGAAAAAATTTTAAGCCTCTGCTTCGGAGAGCCGCATCGGCCTGTGAAATTTTCTTACCCTGGTAGAAGGCGGACAAGAAAAAATTTTAAGCCTCTGCTTCGGAGAGCCGCATCGGCCTGTGAAATTTTCTTACCCAGGTAGAAGGCGGACAAGAAAAAATTTTTAAGCCTCTGCTTCGGAGAGCCGCATCGGCCTGTGAAATTTTCTTACCCTGGTAGAAGGCGGACAAGAAAAAATTTTAAGCCTCTGCTTCGGAGAGCCGCATCGGCCTGTGAAATTTTCTTACCCAGGTAGAAGGCGGACAAGAAAAAAAGAAGGCGGACAAAAAAAAATTTTAAGCCTCTGCTTCGGAGAGCCGCATCGGCCTGTGAAATTTTCTTACCCTGGTAGAAGGCGGACAAAAAAAAATTTAAGCCTCTGCTTCGGAGAGCCGCATCGGCCTGTGAAATTTTCTTACCCTGGTAGAAGGCGGACAACAAAAAAATTTTAAGCCTCTGCTTCGGAGAGCCGCATCGGCCTGTGAAATTTTCTTACCCAGGTAGAAGTAGAAGCCGCGGACAAGAAAAAAAAAATTTTAAGCCTCTGCTTCGGAGAGCCGCATCGGCCTGTGAAATTTTCTTACCCTGGTAGAAGGCGGACAAAAAAAAAGCCTCTGCTTCGGAGAGCCGCATCGGCCTGTGAAATTTTCTTACCCTGGTAGAAGGCGGACAAAAAAAATTTAAGCCTCTGCTTCGGAGAGCCGCATCGGCCTGTGAAATTTTCTTACCCTGGTAGAAGGCGGACAAAAAAAATTTTAAGCCTCTGCTTCGGAGAGCCGCATCGGCCTGTGAAATTTTCTTACCTGGTAGAAGGCGGAGCCTCTGCTTCGGAGAGCCGCATCGGCCTGTGAAATTTTCTTACCCTGGTAGAAGGCGGACAAAAAAAATTTTAAGCCTCTGCTTCGGAGAGCCGCATCGGCCTGTGAAATTTTCTTACCCTGGTAGAAGGCGGACAACAAAAAAATTTTAAGCCTCTGCTTCGGAGAGCCGCATCGGCCTGTGAAATTTTCTTACCCTGGTAGAAGGCGGACAAAAAAAAAAGCCTTTAAGCCTCTGCTTCGGAGAGCCGCATTGTGAAATTTTCTTACCCTGGTAGAAGGCGGACAAAAAAAAATTTAAGCCTCTGCTTCGGAGAGCCGCATCGGCCTGTGAAATTTTCTTACCCAGGTAGAAGGCGGACAAGAAAAAATTTTAAGCCTCTGCTTCGGAGAGCCGCATCGGCCTGTGAAATTTTCTTACCCAGGTAGAAGGCGGACAAGAAAAAATTTTAAGCCTCTGCTTCGGAGAGCCGCATCGGCCTGTGAAATTTTCTTACCCAGGTAGAAGGCGGACAAGAAAAAATTTTTCTGCCTCTGCTTCGGAGAGCCGCATCGGCCTGTGAAATTTTCTTACCCAGGTAGAAGGCGGACAAGAAAAAATTTTAAGCCTCTGCTTCGGAGAGCCGCATCGGCCTGTGAAATTTTCTTACCCAGGTAGAAGGCGGACAATCGGCCTGTGAAAAAAGGCGGACAAAAAAAAAATTTAAGCCTCTGCTTCGGAGAGCCGCATCGGCCTGTGAAATTTTCTTACCCTGGTAGAAGGCGGACAAGAAAATTTTTTATTTTTCGGAAGCCTCTGCTTCGGAGAGCCGCATCGGCCTGTGAAATTTTCTTACCCTGGTAGAAGGCGGACAAAAAAAAAAAAAAGCCTTTTAAGCCTCTGCTTCGGAGAGCCGCATCGGCCTGTGAAATTTTCTTACCCTGGTAGAAGGCGGACAACAAAAAAATTTTAAGCCTCTGCTTCGGAGAGCCGCATCGGCCTGTGAAATTTTCTTACCCTGGTAGAAGGCGGACAAGAAAAAAAAAAAAGCCTTTTAAGCCTCTGCTTCGGAGAGCCGCATCGGCCTGTGAAATTTTCTTACCCTGGTAGAAGGCGGACAAGAAAAAAGCCTCTGCTTCGGAGAGCCGCATCGGCCTGTGAAATTTAAGCCTCTGCTTCGGAGAGCCGCATCGGCCTGTGAAATTTTCTTACCCTGGTAGAAGGCGGACAAAAAAAAAAAAATTTAAGCCTCTGCTTCGGAGAGCCGCATCGGCCTGTGAAATTTTCTTACCCTGGTAGAAGGCGGACAACAAAAAATTTTAAGCCTCTGCTTCGGAGAGCCGCATCGGCCTGTGAAATTTTCTTACCCTGGTAGAAGGCGGACAACAAAAAATTTTAAGCCTCTGCTTCGGAGAGCCGCATCGGCCTGTGAAATTTTCTTACCCAGGTAGAAGGCGGACAACAAAAAAATTTTAAGCCTCTGCTTCGGAGAGCCGCATCGGCCTGTGAAATTTTCTTACCCAGGTAGAAGGCGGACAAAAAAAAAAAAAAATTTAAGCCTCTGCTTCGGAGAGCCGCATCGGCCTGTGAAATTTTCTAACCCAGGTAGAAGGCGGAGAAAAAATTTTTTAAGCCTCTGCTTCGGAGAGCCGCATCGGCCTGTGAAATTTTCTTACCCAGGTAGAAGGCGGACAAGAAAAAATTTTAAGCCTCTGCTTCGGAGAGCCGCATCGGCCTGTGAAATTTTCTTACCCAGGTAGGAGGCGGACAAAAAAAAATTTTAAGCCTCTGCTTCGGAGAGCCGCATCGGCCTGTGAAATTTTCTTACCCTGGTAGAAGGCGGACAAAATTTTCTTACCCTGGTAAAAAAAAAAAAATTTAAGCCTCTGCTTCGAGAGCCGCATCGGCCTGTGAAATTTTCTTACCCTGGTAGAAGGCGGACAAAAAAAAATTTTAAGCCTCTGCTTCGGAGAGCCGCATCGGCCTGTGAAATTTTCTTACCCAGGTAGGAGGCGGACAACAAAAAAATTTTAAGCCTCTGCTTCGGAGAGCCGCATCGGCCTGTGAAATTTTCTTACCCTGGTAAAACAAGAAAAAATTTTAAGCCTCTGCTTCGGAGAGCCGCATCGGCCTGTGAAATTTTCTTACCCAGGTAGAAGGCGGACAAGAAAAAATTTTAAGCCTCTGCTTCGGAGAGCCGCATCGGCCTGTGAAATTTTCTTACCCAGGTAGAAGGCGGACAAGAAAAAATTTAAGCCTCTGCTTCGGAGAGCCGCATCGGCCTGTGAAATTTTCTTACCCAGGTAGAAGGCGGACAAGAAAAAATTTAAGCCTCTGCTTCGGAGAGCCGCATCGGCCTGTGAAATTTTCTTACCCAGGTAGAAGGCGGACAAGAAAAAATTTAAGCCTCTGCTTCGGAGAGCCGCATCGGCCTGTGAAATTTTCTTACCCAGGTAGAAGGCGGACAAGAAAAAATTTTAAGCCTCTGCTTCGGAGAGCCGCATCGGCCTGTGAAATTTTCTTACCCAGGTAGAAGGCGGACAAGAAAAAATTTTAAGCCTCTGCTTCGGAGAGCCGCATCGGCCTGTGAAATTTTCTTACCCAGGTAGAAGGCGGCGGACAAAAAAAAATTTAAGCCTCTGCTTCGGAGAGCAGCCCTCTGCTTCGGAGAGCCGCATCGGCCTGTGAAATTTTCTTACCCAGGTAGAAGGCGGACAAAAAAAAATTTTTAAGCCTCTGCTTCGGAGAGCCGCATCGGCCTGTGAAATTTTCTTACCCAGGTAGAAGGCGGACAAAAAAAAATTTTAAGCCTCTGCTTCGGAGAGCCGCATCGGCCTGTGAAATTTTCTTACCCTGGTAGAAGGCGGACAAAAAAAAATTTTAAGCCTCTGCTTCGGAGAGCCGCATCGGCCTGTGAAATTTTCTTACCCTGGTAGCCCTCTGCTTCGGAGAGCCGCATCGGCCTGTGAAATTTTCTTACCCTGGTAGAAGGCGGACAAAAAAAAATTTAAGCCTCTGCTTCGGAGAGCCGCATCGGCCTGTGAAATTTTCTTACCCTGGTAGAAGGCGGACAAGAAAAAATTTTAAGCCTCTGCTTCGGAGAGCCGCATCGGCCTGTGAAATTTTCTTACCCTGGTAGAAGGCGGACAAGAAAAAAATTTAAGCCTCTGCTTCGGAGAGCCGCATCGGCCTGTGAAATTTTCTTACCCTGGTAGAAGGCGGACAAGAAAAATTTTAAGCCTCTGCTTCGGAGAGCCGCATCGGCCTGTGAAATTTTCTTACCCTGGTAGAAGGCGGACAAGAAAAAATTTTAAGCCTCTGCTTCGGAGAGCCGCATCGGCCTGTGAAATTTTCTTACCCTGGTAGAAGGCGGACAAGAAAAATTTTTAAGCCTCTGCTTCGGAGAGCCGCATCGGCCTGTGAAATTTTCTTACCCTGGTAGAAGGCGGACAAGAAAAAATTTTAAGCCTCTGCTTCGGAGAGCCGCATCGGCCTGTGAAATTTTCTTACCCTGGTAGAAGGCGGACAAGAAAAAATTTTAAGCCTCTGCTTCGGAGAGCCGCATCGGCCTGTGAAATTTTCTTACCCTGGTAGAAGGCGGACAAGAAAAAAGAGCCGCATCGGCCTGTGAAATTTTCTTACCCTGGTAGAAGGCGGACAAGAAAAAATTTTAAGCCTCTGCTTCGGAGAGCCGCATCGGCCTGTGAAATTTTCTTACCCTGGTAGAAGGCGGACAAGAAAAAATTTAAGCCTCTGCTTCGGAGAGCCGCATCGGCCTGTGAAATTTTCTTACCCAGGTAGAAGGCGGACAAGAAAAAAAGCCTCTGCTTCGGAGAGCCGCATTTTTTTCTTAAGCCTCTGCTTCGGAGAGCCGCATCGGCCTGTGAAATTTTCTTACCCAGGTAGGGCCTGTGAAATTTTCTTACCCAGGTAGAGGCGGACAAAAAAAAATTTTAAGCCTCTGCTTCGGAGAGCCGCATCGGCCTGTGAAATTTTCTTACCCTGGTAGAAGGCGGAGAAGGCGGACAAAAAAAATTTAAGCCTCTGCTTCGGAGAGCCGCATCGGCCTGTGAAATTTTCTTACCCTGGTAGAAGGCGGACAAAAAAAAAAAATTTAAGCCTCTGCTTCGGAGAGCCGCATCGGCCTGTGAAATTTTCTTACCCTGGTAGAAGGCGGACAACAAAAAATTTTAAGCCTCTGCTTCGGAGAGCCGCATCGGCCTGTGAAATTTTCTTACCCTGGTAGAAGGCGGACAACAAAAAATTTTTAAGCCTCTGCTTCGGAGAGCCGCATCGGCCTGTGAAATTTTCTTACCCTGGTAGAAGGCGGACAAGAAAAAATTTTAAGCCTCTGCTTCGGAGAGCCGCATCGGCCTGTGAAATTTTCTTACCCAGGTAGAAGGCGGACAAAAAAAAAAAATTTAAGCCTCTGCTTCGGAGAGCCGCATCGGCCTGTGAAATTTTCTTACCCAGGTAGAAGGCGGACAACAAAAAAAATTTTAAGCCTCTGCTTCGGAGAGCCGCATCGGCCTGTGAAATTTTCTTACCCAGGTAGAAGGCGGACAAGAAAAATTTTAAGCCTCTGCTTCGGAGAGCCGCATCGGCCTGTGAAATTTTCTTACCCAGGTAGAAGGCGGACAAGAAAAAATTTTAAGCCTCTGCTTCGGAGAGCCGCATCGGCCTGTGAAATTTTCTTACCCAGGTAGAAGGCGGACAAGAAAAAATTTTAAGCCTCTGCTTCGGAGAGCCGCATCGGCCTGTGAAATTTTCTTACCCTGGTAGAAGGCGGACAACAAAAAATTTTAAGCCTCTGCTTCGGAGAGCCGCATCGGCCTGTGAAATTTTCTTACCCTGGTAGAAGGCGGACAACAAAAAATTTTAAGCCTCTGCTTCGGAGAGCCGCATCGGCCTGTGAAATTTTCTTACCCTGGTAGAAGGCGGACAAAAAAAATTTTTAAGCCTCTGCTTCGGAGAGCCGCAACGGCCTGTGAATTTTTCTTACCCAGGTAGAAGGCGGACAAAAAAAAATTTTAAGCCTCTGCTTCGGAGAGCCGCATCGGCCTGTGAAATTTTCTTACCCTGGTAGAAGGCGGACAAGAAAAAATTTTAAGCCTCTGCTTCGGAGAGCCGCAACGGCCTGTGAATTTTCTTACCCAGGTAGAAGGCGGACAAAAAAAAAAAAAAAATTTAAGCCTCTGCTTCGGAGAGCCGCATCGGCCTGTGAAATTTTCTTACCCTGGTAGAAGGCGGACAAAAAAAAAAAAAATTAAGCCTCTGCTTCGGAGAGCCGCATCGGCCTGTGAAATTTTCTTACCCAGGTAGAAGGCGGACAAGAAAAAAATTTAAGCCTCTGCTTCGGAGAGCCGCATCGGCCTGTGAAATTTTCTTACCCAGGTAGAAGGCGGACAAGAAAAAAAATTTTAAGCCTCTGCTTCGGAGAGCCGCATCGGCCTGTGAAATTTTCTTACCCAGGTAGAAGGCGGACAAGAAAAAATTTTTTAAGCCTCTGCTTCGGAGAGCCGCATCGGCCTGTGAAATTTTCTTACCCTGGTAGAAGGCGGACAAAAAAAAATTTTAAGCCTCTGCTTCGGAGCCGCAGCGGCCTGTGAAATTTTCTTACCCAGGTAGAAGGCGGACAAAAAAAAAAAATAAGCCTCTGCTTCGGAGAGCCGCATCGGCCTGTGAAATTTTCTTACCCTGGTAGAAGGCGGACAAAAAAAAAAATTTAAGCCTCTGCTTCGGAGAGCCGCATCGGCCTGTGAAATTTTCTTACCCTGGTAGAAGGCGGACAAAAAAAAAATTTAAGCCTCTGCTTCGGAGAGCCGCATCGGCCTGTGAAATTTTCTTACCCTGGTAGAAGGCGGACAAAAAAAAAAAAAAAATTAAGCCTCTGCTTCGGAGAGCCGCATCGGCCTGTGAAATTTTCTAACCCAGGTAGAAGGCGGAGAAAAAATTTTTTAAGCCTCTGCTTCGGAGAGCCGCATCGGCCTGTGAAATTTTCTTACCCTGGTAGAAGGCGGACAACAAAAAAAAAAGCCTCTGCTTCGGAGAGCCGCATCGGCCTGTGAAATTTTCTTACCCTGGTAGAAGGCGGACAAGAAAAAATTTTAAGCCTCTGCTTCGGAGAGCCGCATCGGCCTGTGAAATTTTCTTACCCTGGTAGAAGGCGGACAACAAAAAAATTTTAAGCCTCTGCTTCGGAGAGCCGCATCGGCCTGTGAAATTTTCTTACCCTGGTAGAAGGCGGACAAGAAAAAGTTTTAAGCCTCTGCTTCGGAGAGCCGCATCGGCCTGTGAAATTTTCTTACCCTGGTAGAAGGCGGACAAGAAAAAATTTTTAAGCCTCTGCTTCGGAGAGCCGCATCGGCCTGTGAAATTTTCTTACCCTGGTAGAAGGCGGACAAGAAAAAGTTTTAAGCCTCTGCTTCGGAGAGCCGCATCGGCCTGTGAAATTTTCTTACCCAGGTAGAAGGCGGACAAGAAAAAATTTAAGCCTCTGCTTCGGAGAGCCGCATCGGCCTGTGAAATTTTCTTACCGGTAGAAGGCGGACAAAAAAAAGCCGCATCGGCCTGTGAAATTTTCTTACCCAGGTAAAGCCTCTGCTTCGGAGAGCCGCATCGGCCTGTGAAATTTTCTTACCCAGGTAGAAGGCGGACAAAAAAAAATTTAAGCCTCTGCTTCGGAGAGCCGCATCGGCCTGTGAAATTTTCTTACCCTGGTAGAAGGCGGACAAAAAAAAAGCCTCTGCTTCGGAGAGCCGCATCGGCCTTTTTTCTTAAGCCTCTGCTTCGGAGAGCCGCAT
>JAASAO010000937.1:0-7500 GCA_017311375.1 Mytilus coruscus | reverse complement strand
CTCTGCTTCGCTTCGGAGAGCCGCATCGGCCTGTGAAATTTTCTTACCCAGGTAGAAGGCGGACAAGAAAAAAAATTTTAAGCCTCTGCTTCGGAGAGCCGCATCGGCCTGTGAAATTTTCTTACCCAGGTAGAAGGCGGACAAGAAAAAAATTTTAAGCCTCTGCTTCGGAGAGCCGCATCGGCCTGTGAAATTTTCTTACCCAGGTAGAAGGCGGACAAGAAAAAAAGCCTTTTAAGCCTCTGCTTCGGAGAGCCGCATCGGCCTGTGAAATTTTCTTACCCAGGTAGAAGGCGGACAAGAAAAAATTTTTTAAGCCTCTGCTTCGGAGAGCCGCATCGGCCTGTGAAATTTTCTTACCCAGGTAGAAGGCGGACAAGAAAAAATTTTAAGCCTCTGCTTCGGAGAGCCGCATCGGCCTGTGAAATTTTCTTACCCAGGTAGAAGGCGGACAAGAAAAAATTTTCGGAAGCCTCTGCTTCGGAGAGCCGCAGAGCCGCATCGGCCTGTGAAATTTTCTTACCCAGGTAGAAGGCGGACAAGAAAAAAAGCCTTTTAAGCCTCTGCTTCGGAGAGCCGCATCGGCCTGTGAAATTTTCTTACCCAGGTAGAAGGCGGACAAGAAAAAAAAAAATTTTAAGCCTCTGCTTCGGAGAGCCGCATCGGCCTGTGAAATTTTCTTACCCAGGTAGAAGGCGGACAAGAAAAAATTTTAAGCCTCTGCTTCGGAGAGCCGCATCGGCCTGTGAAATTTTCTTACCCAGGTAGAAGGCGGACAAGAAAAAAAAAAATAAGCCTCTGCTTCGGAGAGCCGCATCGGCCTGTGAAATTTTCTTACCCTGGTAGAAGGCGGACAAGAAAAAATTTTAAGCCTCTGCTTCGGAGAGCCGCATCGGCCTGTGAAATTTTCTTACCCTGGTAGAAGGCGGACAACAAAAAAAATTTAAGCCTCTGCTTCGGAGAGCCGCATCGGCCTGTGAAATTTTCTTACCCTGGTAGAAGGCGGACAAGAAAAAAAATTTTAAGCCTCTGCTTCGGAGAGCCGCATCGGCCTGTGAAATTTTCTTACCCTGGTAGAAGGCGGACAAGAAAAAAGCCTTTTAAGCCTCTGCTTCGGAGAGCCGCATCGGCCTGTGAAATTTTCTTACCCTGGTAGAAGGCGGACAAGAAAAAATTTTTAAGCCTCTGCTTCGGAGAGCCGCATCGGCCTGTGAAATTTTCTTACCCTGGTAGAAGTAAGAGAGGCGGACAAGAAAAAGAAAAAATTTTAAGCCTCTGCTTCGGAGAGCCGCATCGGCCTGTGAAATTTTCTTACCCAGGTAGAAGGCGGACAAGAAAAAATTTTAAGCCTTTTCGGAGAGCCGCATCGGCCTGTGAAGCCTCTGCTTCGGAGAGCCGCATCGGCCTGTGAAATTTTCTTACCCAGGTAGAAGGCGGACAAGAAAAAATTTTAAGCCTCTGCTTCGGA
Source organism: Mytilus coruscus (assembly GCA_017311375.1). Taxonomy (NCBI): domain Eukaryota; kingdom Metazoa; phylum Mollusca; class Bivalvia; order Mytilida; family Mytilidae; genus Mytilus; species Mytilus coruscus. The sequence goes on along the minus strand of JAASAO010000937.1, from coordinate 6,032 downwards.
GAGCCGCATCGGCCTGTGAAATTTTCTTACCCAGGTAGAAGGCGGACAAGAAAAAATTTTAAGCCTCTGCTTCGGAGAGCCGCATCGGCCTGTGAAATTTTCTTACCCCAGGTAGAAGGCGGACAAGAAAAAATTTTAAGCCTCTGCTTCGGAGAGCCGCATCGGCCTGTGAAATTTTCTTACCCAGGTAGAAGGCGGACAACAAAAAATTTTAAGCCTCTGCTTCGGAGAGCCGCATCGGCCTGTGAAATTTTCTTACCCTGGTAGAAGGCGGACAACAAAAAATTTTAAGCCTCTGCTTCGGAGAGCCGCATCGGCCTGTGAAATTTTCTTACCCAGGTAGAAGGCGGACAAAAAAAAAAAAAAAAATTAAGCCTCTGCTTCGGAGAGCCGCATCGGCCTGTGAAATTTTCTAACCCAGGTAGAAGGCGGAGAAAAAATTTTAAGCCTCTGCTTCGGAGAGCCGCATCGGCCTGTGAAATTTTCTTACCCAGGTAGAAGGCGGACAAAAAAAAAAAAAATTTAAGCCTCTGCTTCGGAGAGCCGCATCGGCCTGTGAAATTTTCTTACCCAGGTAGAAGGCGGACAACAAAAAAGCCTCTGCTTCGGAGAGCCGCATTTAAGCCTCTGCTTCGGAGCCGCAGAGCCGCATCGGCCTGTGAAATTTTCTTACCCAGGTAGAAGGCGGACAAGAAAAAATTTTAAGCCTCTGCTTCGGAGAGCCGCATCGGCCTGTGAAATTTTCTTACCCAGGTAGAAGGCGGACAAAAAAAAATTTTAAGCCTCTGCTTCGGAGAGCCGCATCGGCCTGTGAAATTTTCTTACCCAGGTAGAAGGCGGACAAAAAAAATTTTAAGCCTCTGCTTCGGAGAGCCGCATCGGCCTGTGAAATTTTCTTACCCAGGTAGAAGGCGGACAAAAAAAATTTTAAGCCTCTGCTTCGGAGAGCCGCATCGGCCTGTGAAATTTTCTTACCCAGGTAGAAGGCGGACAACAAAAAAATTTTAAGCCTCTGCTTCGGAGAGCCGCATCGGCCTGTGAAATTTTCTTACCCAGGTAGAAGGCGGACAAGAAAAAATTTTTAAGCCTCTGCTTCGGAGAGCCGCATCGGCCTGTGAAATTTTCTTACCCAGGTAGAAGGCGGACAACAAAAAAATTTTAAGCCTCTGCTTCGGAGAGCCGCATCGGCCTGTGAAATTTTCTTACCCAGGTAGAAGGCGGACAAAAAAAAAAAAAATTTAAGCCTCTGCTTCGGAGAGCCGCATCGGCCTGTGAAATTTTCTAACCCAGGTAGAAGGCGGAGAAAAAATTTTTTAAGCCTCTGCTTCGGAGAGCCGCATCGGCCTGTGAAATTTTCTTACCCAGGTAGGAGGCGGACAACAAAAAAATTTTAAGCCTCTGCTTCGGAGAGCCGCATCGGCCTGTGAAATTTTCTTACCCAGGTAGAAGGCGGACAAGAAAAAATTTTAAGCCTCTGCTTCGGAGAGCCGCATCGGCCTGTGAAATTTTCTTACCCAGGTAGAAGGCGGACAAGAAAAAATTTTAAGCCTCTGCTTCGGAGAGCCGCATCGGCCTGTGAAATTTTCTTACCCAGGTAGAAGGCGGACAAGAAAAAAAGCCTTTTAAGCCTCTGCTTCGGAGAGCCGCATCGGCCTGTGAAATTTTCTTACCCAGGTAGAAGGCGGACAAGAAAAAATTTTAAGCCTCTGCTTCGGAGAGCCGCACCCAGGTAGAAGGCGGACCTCTGCTTCGAGAGCCGCATCGGCCTGTGAAATTTTCTTACCCAGGTAGAAGGCGGACAAGAAAAAATTTAAGCCTCTGCTTCGGAGAGCCGCATCGGCCTGTGAAATTTTCTTACCCTGGTAGAAGGCGGACAACAAAAAATTTTAAGCCTCTGCTTCGGAGAGCCGCATCGGCCTGTGAAATTTTCTTACCCAGGTAGGAGGCGGACAACAAAAAAATTTTAAGCCTCTGCTTCGGAGAGCCGCATCGGCCTGTGAAATTTTCTTACCCAGGTAGAAGGCGGACAAAAAAAAAAAAAAATTTAAGCCTCTGCTTCGGAGAGCCGCATCGGCCTGTGAAATTTTCTTACCCTGGTAGAAGGCGGACAAAAAAAAAAAAAAATTTAAGCCTCTGCTTCGGAGAGCCGCATCGGCCTGTGAAATTTTCTAACCCAGGTAGAAGGCGGACAAAAAAAATCGGCCTGTGAAATTTTCTTACCCTGGTAAGCCTCTGCTTGCTTCGAGAGCCGCATCGGCCTGTGAAATTTTCTTACCCAGGTAGAAGGCGGACAAGAAAAAAATTTAAGCCTCTGCTTCGGAGAGCCGCATCGGCCTGTGAAATTTTCTTACCCAGGTAGAAGGCGGACAAGAAAAAATTTTAAGCCTCTGCTTCGGAGAGCCGCATCGGCCTGTGAAATTTTCTTACCCAAGAAAAAATTTAAGGTAGAAGGCGGACACCCAGGTAGAAACAAAAAAAAAATTTAAGCCTCTGCTTCGGAGAGCCGCATCGGCCTGTGAAATTTTCTTACCCAGGTAGAAGGCGGACAAAAAAATTTTTAAGCCTCTGCTTCGGAGAGCCGCATCGGCCTGTGAAATTTTCTTACCCAGGTAGAAGGCGGACAAGAAAAAATTTTAAGCCTCTGCTTCGGAGAGCCGCATCGGCCTGTGAAATTTTCTTACCCAGGTAGAAGGCGGACAACAAAAAAAATTTAAGCCTCTGCTTCGGAGAGCCGCATCGGCCTGTGAAATTTTCTTACCCAGGTAGAAGGCGGACAAGAAAAAATTTTAAGCCTCTGCTTCGGAGAGCCGCATCGGCCTGTGAAATTTTCTTACCCAGGTAGAAGGCGGACAAAAAAAATTTTAAGCCTCTGCTTCGGAGAGCCGCATCGGCCTGTGAAATTTTCTTACCCAGGTAGAAGGCGGACAAGCAAAAAATTTTTAAGCCTCTGCTTCGGAGAGCCGCATCGGCCTGTGAAATTTTCTTACCCAGGTAGAAGGCGGACAAGAAAAAATTTTTTTAGCCTCTGCTTCGGAGAGCCGCATCGGCCTGTGAAATTTTCTTACCCAGGTAGAAGGCGGACAAGAAAAAATTTTAAGCCTCTGCTTCGGAGAGCCGCATCGGCCTGTGAAATTTTCTTACCCAGGTAGAAGGCGGACAAGAAAAAATTTTAAGCCTCTGCTTCGGAGAGCCGCATCGGCCTGTGAAATTTTCTTACCCAGGTAGAAGGCGGACAAGAAAAAATTTTAAGCCTCTGCTTCGGAGAGCCGCATCGGCCTGTGAAATTTTCTTACCCTGGTAGAAGGCGGACAAGAAAAAAATTTCCTCTGCCCAGGTAGAAGGCGTGACAAGCCTCTGCTTCGGAGAGCCGCAAAAAAAAAAATTTTAAGCCTCTGCTTCGGAGAGCCGCATCGGCCTGTGAAATTTTCTTACCCTGGTAGAAGGCGGACAAGAAAAAATTTTAAGCCTCTGCTTCGGAGAGCCGCATCGGCCTGTGAAATTTTCTTACCCAGGTAGAAGGCGGACAAGAAAAAAAGCCTTTAAGCCTCTGCTTCGGAGAGCCGCATCGGCCTGTGAAATTTTCTTACCCAGGTAGAAGGCGGACAAGAAAAAATTTTTAAGCCTCTGCTTCGGAGAGCCGCATCGGCCTGTGAAATTTTCTTACCCAGGTAGAAGGCGGACAAGAAAAAATTTTAAGCCTCTGCTTCGGAGAGCCGCATCGGCCTGTGAAATTTTCTTACCCAGGTAGAAGGCGGACAAGAAAAAAATTTTAAGCCTCTGCTTCGGAGAGCCGCATCGGCCTGTGAAATTTTCTTACCCAGGTAGAAGGCGGACAAGAAAAAATTTAAGCCTCTGCTTCGGAGAGCCGCATCGGCCTGTGAAATTTTCTTACCCAGGTAGAAGGCGGACAAGAAAAAATTTTAAGCCTCTGCTTCGGAGAGCCGCATCGGCCTGTGAAATTTTCTTACCCAGGTAGAAGGCGGACAAGAAAAAATTTTAAGCCTCTGCTTCGGAGAGCCGCATCGGCCTGTGAAATTTTCTTACCCAGGTAGAAGGCGGACAAGAAAAAATTTTAAGCCTCTGCTTCGGAGAGCCGCATCGGCCTGTGAAATTTTCTTACCCAGGTAGAAGGCGGACAACAAAAAATTTTAAGCCTCTGCTTCGGAGAGCCGCATCGGCCTGTGAAATTTTCTTACCCAGGTAGAAGGCGGACAACAAAAAAAATTTTAAGCCTCTGCTTCGGAGAGCCGCATCGGCCTGTGAAATTTTCTTACCCAGGTAGAAGGCGGACAACAAAAAAAGCTAAAAATGTTTGCCTCTGCTTCGGAGAGCCGCATCGGCCTGTGAAATTTTCTTACCCTGGTAGAAGGCGGACAACGAAAAACCAATTTTAAGCCTCTGCTTCGGAGAGCCGCATCGGCCTGTGAAATTTTCTTACCCCAGGTAGAAGGCAACAAAAAAAAATTTAAGCCTCTGCTTCGGAGAGCCGCATCGGCCTGTGAAATTTTCTTACCCTTAGTAGAATGCGGGCCCGCTGCTACCTGTCCGATCTCCCAGTCAGTTGGTAAAGGCGACATAGTGGCTGCACGACCCTACGCCGCCGGCTTACGGTCAACCAAGACAGTCCGGGTACGAAACATTGGTCCAGAGACGCAGGCAAAAATCAGTCGCACGGTACTAGCGTTGGTATCATCGCATCTGACACGTCTCGCAAAGGTCGCCCCGGTCTCAACCGGGAAACGGCCGGCGCACGGTAAAAAGCAAGGAGAGGCGGAAAGAAAGAAGGAAAAATAATAAACGCCGCGGCGGCATGACGGAGGAAGGCGAGGATGGGAGATAGAGCTTGGTGTATCTCCCTCTTAGTCGTTACTCTCGTGTAGCCGGTTGCGACGCACCTTTCGGCTTTCTTTCTCCGTCCGAACGAACGACGCAAAAACGTCGAAACGCACGAACCCCAACCAGACGGGACAAACGCCAAAAAGAAAAGAAAGCGGACACGGCAGGCTGGTGGCGGAGGTAACGAAACGGCAAGAGTGAGGAGGGGAGCGGAAGGGGTCGCTCGCGCGGCCCGACTTTTTTCCCCCACACAACCTTGACCAATTCATGTTGCCACGGCACCTTGGCTTTCGGCCGATACCGATACGGGACAAAAAAGAAACCATTGGTTGCGGGTACTTATCTGGTTGATCCTGCCAGTAGTCATATGCTTGTCTCAAAGATTAAGCCATGCATGTCTAAGTACATACTTTTACATAGTGAAACCGCGAATGGCTCATTAAATCAGTTATGGTTCCTTAGATCGTACAATCCTACTTGGATAACTGTGGTAATTCTAGAGCTAATACATGAAGCACGGCTCTGACCTCGCGGAAAGAGCGCGTTTATTAGATCAAAACCAGTCGGGTTCGCAAGGGCCCGTCGGATTGGTGAGACTGGATAACTTTGTGCTGATCGCACGGCCTCGCGCCGGCGACGTATCTTTCAAATGTCTGCCCTATCAACTTTCGATGGTACGTGATATGCCTACCATGGTTGTAACGGGTAACGGGGAATCAGGGTTCGATTCCGGAGAGGGAGCATGAGAAACGGCTACCACATCCAAGGAAGGCAGCAGGCGCGCAAATTACCCACTCCTGGCACGGGGAGGTAGTGACGAAAAATAACAATACGGGACTCTTTCGAGGCCCCGTAATTGGAATGAGTACACTTTAAACCCTTTAACGAGGATCTATTGGAGGGCAAGTCTGGTGCCAGCAGCCGCGGTAATTCCAGCTCCAATAGCGTATATTAAAGTTGTTGCAGTTAAAAAGCTCGTAGTTGGATCTCGGGTCCAGGCTTGCGGTCCGACGCCTGTCGGTTACTGCTCGTCCTGACCTACCTCCCGGTTTTTCGCCCTTGGTGCTCTTGACTGAGTGTCTCGGTGGCCGGAACGTTTACTTTGAAAAATTAGAGTGTTCAAAGCAGGCAATATCGCCTGAATAATGGTGCATGGAATAATGGAATAGGACCTCGGTTCTATTTTGCTGGTTTTC
>JAASAO010001997.1:0-16755 GCA_017311375.1 Mytilus coruscus | reverse complement strand
GTATTTCAAGCTTTAGTCTGGGATCCTGGCCACAGTCATCTTCACTTTGGTAGGGTCGCTATGATCCGGCAAGGAAAGATCTAAACCATCAAGAGTCGATTAAAAGTTGTGAATAGATTTATCACCGGCGACCAATAGTCTGACATTAACACTGAATGATAAAGGCAAAAAGGAGTAAGAAAACATTTCAAGGTTTCCGACTTTCAACTTCTCTGTACACCTGTTAAATTAAACGCGTTGCTGAATAAGCTCTCGTCCCTCCACTATTTTCTCGATTATCAGAAGAAAGCACTACACCAAAGATGATAAATCAATCCAGAAAGATCATTAAATTAAAAAAGTCGATAATACTTGAACAGATTATATGTATACACTACCTTTTGATTTAGCGCTTTTACGTTTCGTTTTGATTATTGCATGTCATTTGTGTAATTTCTTATAATGTGTGTGCGTAACGTCAGTTTTCTCTTGTATTGTCATAATCCTTAAATGGGTCGTGGTTTTGTACGTCCATGCGTTTGTTTGTTCGACCGTCTGCATTTTCTGTTATATATCCATAGGGACTAACTTGACTATACAAGTCAGATATATAGCCCGTGCATAAAAAGTATACCCTACTATCCAAAACCAACTTGAATACAGGTCAGATCCATATCCCATTCATCGTCTACTTGCTTTATAAAAATAGATGTGTCGGAACGACACGAATGGCCCGCTCGCCAAATAGACTTGAAGCTATTTTTAGGAGTGGAAATTTGAGAATGAAAGTCCGTATTACTGTTATTTTCATCAAATTTTCAAAGTCAAAAGCCCGTAACTTCGGCACAAATCAGCGGAGCGAAACCAAACGGTAACTCGATCTGTAACTCATCATAGTAGACTTGCATACAAAAATCAGTCAATATGTGGAGTGGTTTAGAAAAAGTCCGTAAAACTGTTATTTTCACGATATTTTCAAAGTCCGAAGCCCGTAATTTCGGCAAAATCAGCGGAGCGAAATCAAACGTACAAACTCGATCTGTAACTCATCATAGTTGGCTCACATACTAAAAATCAGCTCAATATGTGAAGGCGTTTAGAAAAAAAAGTCCGTGTAATTGTTCGTTGCGGAATGACGAAATGACGGACAAGGGTATACTATATTGCCCCGACCACTTTGTGGCGGGGCCATAAAATTTTTCTAATTTCCAAAACTGGGTTTTGGATAGTAGGGTATTTTTTAATTCACGTAGACGATTATCGGACTATATATCTGACCTGTAGTCAAGTCCCTATGCATAACTCATCCAAAACCACTGACTTTAGGTGTAATATCACCAAACATATTACGTCACATCCGGTTTCGTGTTAAAAGGGTCGAAACAAATACATGTATTCCCTAAATTTGACTGTTGTAGGAAATAATTTTACCGTGCATTTCAATGCAGAATTATTTTCTGATTCATAAACATATATCTTGGTTGTTTCAAACATCATTCTTTGTGTATTTGGTGTTCCAATAAAATATTTTGGAAACTTGAGGTGAGCTGGTTACTTAAGCTTGTAAACACGGGAGAAATGGTTTTCTTCCGGTGATGGTTATTTTTTCATATGCATGATTTTGTATTAGTTGTTATTGGCTTTGAACTAGCAGTCAGTAACTGCGAGTTATCTTAGATCTGCACTAGTATCTTTTTTGTAGGGATGTATAATACCTTGCCACGTCCGATCTGAGTTTTGTTAGATGTTTTTCTGTTTTGTATCGATCTGATGAGTTAAGCCCTTTTCAACTGATTTTTATAGTTTGTTGTTACACCACTGACCAAGGTTGGGGAGGGTTTGGCGCCAACAAACTAGTTTAACCCCACCATGTCCCAAGTCAGGACCCTGTAATTCAGTGGTTGTCGTTTGTTGCTGTATATCATTTGTTTTGGTACATAAAACCGTTAGTTTTCTCCTTGAAATTGTTTTACATTTATCATTTCGCGGGGCCTTTTATAACTTACTAATCGTTATAGGTTTTGCTCATTGTTGAAGGCCGTACTATGACCTATAGTTGTAAACTTCTATGTTATTTGGTCTCTGGTGAAGATTTGTCTCATTGGCAATCATACCACATCTTATTTTTATATTAAATGAAATGTGTTAAATTTTTAACTGTAGTAGACAGGATAAAACTTTATTCGTTCCAAGTTTTCTATATTTCAAACTAAGATAAATTCTGAACATTTTTTGGCAAAATGCCAATTTAACAAAGACTAAGAGGAAACAATGGTGGTATTACCCTATTTAGAGATAAATCCACCATTATTTCTCCCTATTTTTAACATGAGTAGGAAAGATATGTGTTAATATTTTACACCTTGCTAATGCTTGTATAAAGATCTTTGCAAATACAATGTCTACCCATCTAAAATGGGTGTAGTGGAACATACTGAAACAAAATCCTTGAAGAACTCGAAAACCGAAAATGAATAACTGTTTTTTTTCTTTGCAAACTCAACACATCAACTTTGAGATGGGATTACTTAATAAAATTGAGAATGGAAATGGGGAATGTGTCAAAGAGACAACAACCCGACCACAGAACAGACAACAACAGAAGGTCACCAATAGGTCTTCAATACAGCGAGAAATTCCGCACCCGGAGGCGTCCTTAAGCTGGCCCCTAAACAAATATATATACTAGTTCAGTGATAATGGACGTCATACTAAACTCCAAATTATACACAAGAAACTAAAAGTAAAAATAATACAAGACTAACAAAGGCCAGAGGCTCCTGACTTGGGACAGGCGCAAAATGCGGCGGGGTTAAACATGTTTAAGCATACACATTCATAGATAGATATAGAATCCAAATATGAATTAAACTTTATTTAGTTTTTTACGACAAGCTGGATGTTGTTACTGTCCATTTAGAGCATGGAAGGCAATTCGAACCCTACAATATAATGTAAAATGGGAACATTAGTTCTTGCTAAAATAAAAGAAAGCTTCATTAAATTCAATGGAGGTAACGACAAGAAAAATTATCCAAATTTGGTGTTCATCAGTCTAAGCTCTGCAACGTTCATATCATCTGTCATTGTTTAAAAATGTGAAAATTTTCATGAATAACTATTTTGTATTTCAATACGCATTCGCATTGAAATAATTATCGGAGTTACACATATTTGTATAGACATTTGCCATAAAAGTAGTCTTAATTTTCAATTTCTTTTCGGTAGCAAAAAACAAATGATATGATTTCGTTACGCACAAATTGCGTCTCAGGAAAGATCCTCATAATGTAAATGAACGCCTTTCGTTAAATGCTCTTTTAAAAAATATGTCATACTTAAATATTACACTGGATATAAAAATAAGGAGATGTGGTATGATTGCCAAAGAGAAAAATATCCACCAAATATCAAAGGACGGAATCTTATAACCAACAATAAATACACGAGGGCTCTCACAAATATACCCAAGTGCATTGTTGCACGGCTGGTCATTCCATTGATAGTTTTCGTCAGCCGAAAATGAGCACAGTCCACTCTGCCTCTGTAATCATTAGGTTCACCTGAGCTCCAACTGGTAAAATGTAATTTAGACAAGTCATTCACCCATCTCCAAGCAACCTCCTTCTCAAATCTGTTGCACCCAACCAGTAATCCTGCTGAATCACTTCTGTATAATTAATCCAAGTTCCAGGGATTATTTTGATATATGGTGAAATTGCAACACAATAATGTAATTATTATTTATCTATTGCACTTGTTTTTTCCCATAAACCTATACGAAGAAACCAACAGTTTGAATAATTGAAAGTATATATCAATTATAACGATTTTTGTTTAAATTTTTTTTTGCGTGCACATAACGTGAAACTGTTCCTACTTAAGGTATCAGATTTAACGTCACCATTTCGACTATAGGTGGTAGCGAATTTATGCATCCTGCAATGACCAAAGTGAGTTAAGATGACCATACTTTTATACCTTATCTATGAATATTACTTGCAATACTCAATTCTTTGAGATGATTTGATATCACAACAGAAGACAAAATATAGAGTAGAACAGTATCTGCTTACCATTGAGGAGCACCTGAGATCAACCCCGCTTTTGGTTGAGTTCGTGTTGCTCAGTGTTTCTTGTAAATTGTTAATGTTGTTTGTCTTTTGATCATTTTTCGTTTTTTTTTGCCATGGCATTGTCAGTTTGTTTTCGACGTATGAGTTTGAATATCCATTTGGTATCGTTCGCCTCTCTTATACTTACTTTTACTTGTGATCATGGTAACAATTCAGGAATTTTCGGCAAAATCAGTGATTTGTGTAAGGTAACCTCAAGATTTCGACATTTTACCTTCAAACATAAAATAGGTTGTTGTGGCGAATTAGCAGAAGTAATCAGTAAATTTATCACTCGATGCTTCAAACTTTTAAACACATTTTACTGCAACGCCTCTCAAAATATTTGTACAATTTTATATATACTAGTACGTAAACTTAAAATGACTATGTAAAATGTTATTCCCATAGGGCAGTACTTTTCCGAAGCACCACCGGTTTGCTTAATCCCTACTTTACCATTGCTCCCAAAAACCGGATTACTTCTAAGTTTAAAAGCATTTATTTAGATGGTTTATACTTTTTGAGACCTTACTTTACACTGAATATAAAAATACAAGTGTAATCGTCGGTTTATTTCTATTTTTAACGTTACATTAATATTTCCATTGATCTGAAATTACATGTTGAAATGTTGCATAAGAACAAGTATGAAAATCAAAATGCAGACATGCATAATTCGATTGAATTTAAACAAATTAAAAGTTTATATAAAAATAAGATGATGTGGTATGATTGCCAATGAGACAACTCTCCACCAGAGACCAAACGACACAGAAGTTAACAACTGTTAACACATCATTGGGAACGGAGATAAAAGACGTCTTCCGTCAAACTTATCATTATAAAAATATGGTGTGGTATGATTGCCAATTAGATAACTATACAAAATTACCAAAACTGTGACAAAATGTGAATAATTTCTAGTCACTGTACGACCTCTAAAGTATTTGTATATTTAAATCATGCCGTTCTATTTATTTTATTTTATTGTGTTCAAAATTAAAAAAACTAAATTGACATGTACCTCCGCATCGTGCCATGTTTTTGGTCAGTAGAAAAGAAATAACAGCGATTCTTGTATTCTTTCCACCCTGGTCTACATTCTGGTCTACATATCGGGGTTGTCCCACTTTTTAAAATTATAGAGTTCTGATTGTCCCACATGAAAAGTTCTGATTGTCCCATATTATTTTTATATTTCAAATGTTCTTAAATAAACAATGTAATTGTTGGTTGTTTTGCAATATCAAATTAAAATAAATTATTGCATGATTATACTAACTAGTAGTTGATATCAATTTTATAAATGTAGATATGAATTGAATTGTTGAATAAATCAGCAGTACTTTCTTTGAAAATAACTAGACCGAGACAGTTTCAAGCCGGATTTTGACGTGCTTGTTCACAAGATAACAGTCCACAGGAAGACATGTCACCCTACACAGGCATATTATTCTGAGTAAGGACTGACCAGTCTTTGCTCTTAGTCGAAAATGCAACAAGAAGCAGCAAATTTCAACTTTCCATTCTTTAGTTTGACCCGGTCTGGGGCCAATTTCTTTTTATTGTGTAAAGTTAGACCAGATATCTATACAATCAACATATCTACGCTTCATTTCTATGTTTATCATTTTCTTATATTTAAAAATAAAACTTTCCACATTTTGTTCGCTTGAACTGAATGTTTACTTGAACAATTTTGTGACCAGACTTATTATATGGAATATGTTTAATTTTTCTGTTTTATGAATATATTAATTATCAGCCTAACCCCTGTCGATTTTAGAACAATCCCTGAAACTTTGTAGCATGTAAAACTAGTCTAAATTATCTCTTTGTATTTCTCTTAAACACATCTGTTAATTTAATTTTATTTTGTCCTCGATACTTCTAATATTTTAAATTATGTACTATATGTTCAATTTACAATTAATAACAATCTATTTGATCTTTTATGAAGTTAAAATATATCTATTTGAATTATATAATTGTTCTTTATTTGGACAGTAGTTAAACAAAATATCACAATGCAACATAAAACATGTAAATACCATCTTTTCTCCATGTTTATTTCAAACTTTATAAGTTACATTGATCAATTACCTGTAACTACCTGCTACACACTTTAATTTTATTAATCACTATCAAAACAATTCCCAATTGTCCCACAATTGTCCCACATTTAAACTTCCCAATTGTCCCTAAACATCTTCCTGATTGTCCCACAAAATTTCATTAGTTTTTACCTGTAATTTTAAAAGTGGGACAATCGGGAAGACACCCATATCGGAGATTTTTCTAATATATTGATATTAAAAATGGTTAAAAGATCTAAGTATTTTGTAAATAATAATTTTATGAGTTGAGGTTTTGAAAATCTCTGAAAAAATTTTGAGGTTATATTTGATTTCATCTTCTTAAAACATTTCATGAAACTGTACAAATCTAAAGAAACGAGATGTCCAGCTTTTATTAAAATAAATAAAATATCTTTTCGTCTGATAGATAACGAAGTTTGTGCCATTTAAAATACATATGCATTATACTTGGTCAAATTTTACCGAGTAAATGGCGTCGGTAGTAATTAAGGCAGTGCAGTCCCGGCTTGTTATGGATGAACTGAAATATCAAGAATTGTTATATTAAGCCTTGTCCTTGCGGCTCAATCCTCAAACGAGGTTGATCTTCATTGAATTAGGCTATTCATTTTAGGTTCCTTTTGATCATACATCTCCTAACGTTTCTACGTATTTATACATCCTTAGCTTTTACCTGTTTTGGTTTGAGCGTTCCTGATGAATTTAAACCCAGAAAAGTGTTTCGGACACAGAAATGATTGATTGATTGATTGGTGCTTAACACCACTTTTAGCACTATCGTGCTATTTCGTGGCGGTCAGTTTTATTGGTGGAGGAAGCCGGAATGCCCGGAGAGAACCACCGATCCTCGGTAGGAAAACTGACAATCCTAGTCAATTAAGACTGGAGTCGAGCGCACCTGGCCACATGCACGAAATGTATAAAGTGTTAGTATAAATATATGTCAAAATAAAGTCTGCAACAATAGACAGCTGTCTATACAGCATTTAAAGCTCTTAATCGTTCGAATTTGGAAAAGATGTTAATAAATAATTAAAACATGTGTGATATCTTTTAACTGTATATATGTATATGAATGAACTGGTACCGTACCTTCAGATTTCACAACCAATAAACAGCAAAATAATACAAGTAATGTGGAAATCACCTTCATCTAAATAATAATTTTTGTAATTAATGATCCATTGCTTAGAAAAGGAGAAGTGAAAACATTAAATGTTAACGATACCTATAACCATACAAAGACATAAACGATCGAATTAAATAAGCGTAGACTATTTTTGAGCTAGGCTCCCCTTGTATACATATAGACATGATCAGTGAATTAATATTTTGCTATGGTTAATCCCCAAAAATGTTTAAGTCAAAATCTAAAATATAAACTGTTAAAAAGGCATTGTGTTAAAAGATTTGATAAAAGTCTAGTTAATTCTATTGAAAAGTTGCGGAAGCATAATGCCTAGCCACTATTATAGATATGACAAAGTCCATTACTGCTTGGGAAGCCCAAAAATATTTAAAACAAAATATGAAAACAGTGCTAGTAGGATCTGAAAGTTTTGTTGAAACCAAGTCAATTTAGGTACATTTTACTTCGTAAACCAAATCTGAGACGTATAAGCATGAACATTTAATTTATAAAAGTAACAAACCTTTTAGAATCTGTTAACCGTCACCTCTGGTGGTTGCAAAAGTATCTACCAGAGTTGTTGTTATCTGTAATTTAAGGTAATGGATTTCAGAGAAATATGAGAATTATAACCTTTTCGATAATGTTTACCTGCAATATTCAGTCATTTTATACATTATATCATATTACGGAAAGTCGAAAACGATTCAAGGCTCTTCCTATTTTTAATAATTATAACAATTATAATAATAACTAGATTTGCCATTGCGAGCAATATCGGATGGCACCCTGGCCGCCAATTGGCACTATAACGGCATAAACCTTGAAACTTTTTAACAGTGAATGTACGTATATACATCACAATACATTTGTCCGTTGGAAAGTTTTCAATTTATAACATGTTTACTGTTTCCATGGCAACGGCGGCCATTTGAAATTCCAAAGTTAAAAAGTTACATCATCATATGTCAATCAACATTTCTGTAAAGTTACTTTACGTTTGGAGCATTTGAGAAAATTATCGCAAATTTCCTGTTTTTATGGCTACGGTGACCATTTCGAAAATTCCAACAATGGCTGCCACATTGAGTCTTGCAATGTTACCTATCCATTAAGTTTCATAGGGTTTGATCTGATATTCTTTTAAAAAAATGCAGCTTTAATGTGTTTTCTATAGGGTCAATGCTAAACTTCTCCTCTGTTTCGATGGTAATGGCGGCCATTGGAATTTCTAAATACTGTCTGCACATCTAGGCCTACCGAGTAACTTTTCCATAAAGTTTCATCCAGTTAAAACTTAAAATAAAAAATAGAATTTAATTTGTTTTACATTTTGCAGTTTCCATGGAAACGGTGGACATTTTGAACCATTCCAAAGTCAGGTTTACAACTTCACATGGTGGTCCTCATTATAGTATTGGTCCATCAACATTGGTCCATTAAATTCCGAGAACTAGCGCGGCCAAATAATAATAATAATGATATCAACAATTATAATTAACAATTATAATCTACATCCTGTATTATACAACTTTGTGCAAATAGTGTTTTAACGGTATTTTCCATAAAAACACAATTGAACTTAGATTACTTTTGTTTGTCGATTAACAATAATATTTATGATTTGCTTTTTATGCCTTTCTACACTAAAATTATTATTTTATTAATGTATTTACTAAATAAGTAAATATATTATAAAGACAATATTCTTATACGCAATATATCATAATATAACATGGTTTTATTTCAGAGATGTATTTGTGATATGTGAAAAAGTGTTCTGTGTAATAATCTTATAGATATCATGCTTAAAATTTTGTACGCCAGACACGCGTTTTGTCTACAAAAACTCATCAGTGACGCTCGAATCAAAACAATATTGAAGAGCATTGCGAACCCCAATTTCAAAAGGTGTTGCCAAATACAGTTAAGGTAATCTATTTCTGGGGTACAAAATCATTAGTTTTGTAAACAGTTAATATATAATCGTGATCATATGAATGATAATTCATGTCAATACAGAAGTACTGACTACTGGTCTTGTGATACCCTCTGGGAGAAAACTCCACCAGCAGTAGCATCGACCCAGTGGTTGTAAATAAACTTATCATAGATACTAGGCTTCAAATTTTGTACACAAGACGCGCGTTTAAAAGAGGAAGGTTTTAAACACAATACCTGTACGTTAGTTCGTTATTATATACCCAATATCCAATCGACATGTTGCGAAACAAGTGCGGCATTTCATAAACAAAAGTGGCGGAAGAAAACAAAATAATCAGAACAAAATCAAAATGGTTTTCTACGGAAAGTGGAGAGACCTGATAATTTCTTTTCTTATACGGAATATGTCATAATTTAACATGGTTTTTATACCAGGGTGTATTTGTGTAGTTTGTGTGATATACATATTGGCCATACACAGATAAAGTATTTTCTTAGATTGAAAATGAAAGTCAAAATTTACAAATATATTTAATACCAAAATTAAAAGAGGAAAAGACACGTGCTTCCTTTTTAGGGATATATAGCGAAAGTTATAGCTATAGGTTTATCTTGCAGAAAAGGTGTTTGGATCGCATAGTTTTGGAACACAGATACCTGAAATGCTATTATATCATAATTGATATAGAAATACTTTTGATATTTTTCGAAAATGCAATTAATATTCAGATACTAGTTTATCGATCATGATGCCTTGGGATGAAAATCCGTTTCCTATATATTTAAGCAATAATGGTTCTCTCACTGTGACAATCTAATTCAACGCGACATATCAGTAAACAAAAGCAATTTGGAGATCTAATTTCTATAAGATTGTGCCACTTGTGGAGCAGGATCTGCTTACCCTTCCGGAGCACCAGAGATCACCCCAGTTTTGGTGGGGTTCGTGTTGCTCAGTCTTTATTTTTCTATGTTGTGTTTTGTGTATTGTTGTTTGGTTTTTTTCCAGCCATGGCGTTGTCAGTTTATTTTCGACTTGTGAGTTTGAATGTCCCTTTAGTATCCGTCGCCTCTTTTACTAGTCAAGGACGGACTAATTCTGCCTTTACCGTTGTTCCATTTGGTGCAATACTCTGTATATTCCGAGAATACACTGGACCCTGAAGACAAAATATGAAACTATTCAAAAGAAAGAAACGACGGTCTGATTAATGGTAAATGCATTACCACAGACAGCATCCAAGGACAATCACTGGATAACTTACAGTCTCCTGGTTTGGGAGAGGCACATGCAGAATATAGCGGAGAAACATTTCTTCGTAGGCTCTCGATCCATCTCCTAAATTTCGTAAGAATTAAACAAAATTTTATTCTATAATAATTTGAACTGATTGTTTCACACGGTTCGCATCTATATTTAGGCATCCGACAAGTTAACGAAAGTTAAATATAACTTCAAATTGTATACATCTGTTATAGGTTGATTCTGCGATCGTTTAGAGAGTGTATTCAATCATAGCTGTTTCACATTTTGTACAACAAAGATAAAGGTTCCTTATAATAGGTGTGCGTACCGCCAATTCTTTTTGTATAGTCAAAATCTTTAAATGGGTCGTTGTTTTGTACATCCGTTTGTTCGTTCGGTCGACCGTCCGTATTTTATTTCATAACTCCTCCAGAATCCCGGACTAAATGCTAGATTTTCCAAAATATTGCATTGGTTTTCCCTGACTTAGCAATGGCTTTGTTCTTTAAGATGGCTTCCAGTAATGTTTTGCCAAATACTAGTAGTTTCTGTTGTCATAAAGTAGAGCAATTGAACTAAACATTAATTCTGTAACAATGGTATTGAGATATATTGAGTGAGAACAGTACAAGTTCCGATATGAAACTGTAGCAATCATTGGAATCGAACAAATACATAACAACGTGCACATAGATATCAATTAATTCATATTCTAATCTTAAACTCTTCTGTCGTTAAGTAAACAAAGCCATGATATATTTCCAATAAAACATGGGAGAGTGCTTGGCGCCATAATCGAATTTGTAACGTTGGTTGTTATTCTTATGACGCTTGAGATAAAATGAACATTTCTGCGGAGATGCTCGTCATAAAATCAATGAAATCTTTAAAAACGTAAGTCATCTTGTATTTGTAGTTTATATTTAAATCGTGAAACGCCTGATTGTTTTCATCAAATCAAAATGACTGCATTCGAACGTGATATACGCCCTATTCGAACGTAGAAAGATCTAAGTTCATAATAGAATGATTCTTCCATGTCATGCTCCATGGTAATTTTAACATGATAATTTGTCAATATTATACATCTCGCTTTTGCTCGGTATAAAAATATTTGCACATATTATGCCTACCCATGTTAAAATGAGCATACTGAAGCATGACATGGAATAATTATTTCTGAAAACAAGGCATCGAACACAAATTCCTTGTAGATCTCGAAAACTGAAAATGGATAACCAAATTTCTCTTCGGGAACAAAGAACACAACACTATAAAAATAAGGAGATGTGGTATGACTGAGACAATTATCCACCAAAATTCAGATGAAGTGAATGTCAGCAATTATAGGCAATCGTACGGCCTTCAACAATGAGAAAACATATACCGTATAGTCGGCTATAAAAGGCCCCGATCGCGACATGAAAAAAATATGAAACAATTCAACTGAGAAAACCAACGGCCTAATTTACAGAAAACAATTTACGAAAAACAAAATGACAGACATGAACCAACGACAACCACTGAAATGCAGGATCCTGACGTGGGACAGGAACATACAGAATATGGCGCGGTTAAACATGATTGTAAGCGCTCTAACCTCCTGGGACAGTAGTGTTACAGCACACCATAAGAACAAACTATAAAAATCAATTGAAAAGGGCTTAACTCATCAGATCGGCATAAAGCAGAAAAACGAACTCGAAAATCATAAATGAATAACCAACAAAATATTTAGTTAGGAAACTTATAACATAACACATCATTAACTTTGATATTTTGAAATGATACGGGAATACATATTCATAAATTAATACAAAATTAAATATGAATCAAACTTTATTTGACATTTATTTTTCACGACAGTTTGCTTGTTACTTCTTTCCTCTGAGAGAACTCTTCAACAGTCTCGAGTATGGAAGACAGTTCGACCCTACAATAAAATTCAAAAAAGAAACATTAGTTCTCGTTAGAATAAAAGTAAAGGTTTTTCAAATTAATGGAGAGAACGACACGAAAACGGAAAACGTCAATGTCATGGTATTCATTTAAGCTATGCAACATTCATATCATCACTCATTGTTTATAGATGTTACCATTTTAACGAAGAACTCGTTCGTATTCCAATAGAAAGAGTTAACGAACCTGGAGTTACATATGTGCTTTTAAAGTAGTCTTTTAATGTAAATGTATCCTTATAAAAATAATATCATAATCATCTATAACACTGAATACAAAACAATTAGATGTGGTATGATTGCCAATGAGACAACTATTCACCACACAAAAAGGAAGGAGTCTTGTAATGAACAATAAATACCTGAGGGCTCTCACAAATGTACGGAACTAATTGTTTGCACGGCGCATCATTCCATTTGTAGTTCTGCCCATGCCAGAAATGAGCACAGTCCTCCTTGCCTCCTGAATTACTAGGTTCATGTGACGCAGTGTTCCAATCTGTATAATTGACTTTAGACAAATCATTCACCCATCTCCAATCACCCTCCTTGAAATCTGTTGCACCCATCCAGTAACTACTTTGAATCACTTCTGTATAATTAATCCAAGTTCATTATTAGATATATGATGAAATTGCAAGACAATAATATGATTATAATTCATCGGTTGTACTAGTTTTTCTCTCCATAAACCTATACAAAGCAACCCAACAGTTTGAATTGTTGGAAATAAAAAAATGTCATGCTATTCAGAAGAAGAGAGTCGAAAATAAACTGACAACACCATGGCACAAAACAAGAAAAGACAAAAGGACAAAAAAAAGTACACAAAACTAAACATTAAAAACAAGGACTGAGCAACACGAACCCCACCAAAAAGGGGGTTATTTCAGGTGCTCGGAAGGGTTAACAATCGAAAAAAATCGATCGAATAAACTGGCTGAAAATTATAACTGAAACAGAGGCTATGTTGGATAGGGACAGATATTTTGCCTTACAGCAGACAACTTAAAGACTTATTAAAGCTGTTGAAAGGGTTCTTGCACGTGTACATGACGTAACACTGTTTCTACTGGAGGTATCGGATTTACCGTCACCATTAACGTGGTAGGGTATTTATGTACCCACACAAACCAATAGACAACTGCTCATACACATAAATTTTACTGCGGACTAAGAGGAATTCTGGTGACCATACTTCTATATATCAGCTAATAATATTAACTATAAGACTCAACTTCTTTGAGATGGTTTGATATCACCACAGAGAACAAATGATATACTTACTTTTACTTGTGATCATGGTAACAATCCAGGAGTTTTCGGCAGAATCCGTGACTTGTGTAAGGTAACCTCCAAGGTTTCGACAATCTACCTACAAGCATAAAGTAGGTTGTTTTGGAGAATTTTCAGGTGTAATCAGTTATTAGCACTTGATGCTTCAATCTGATTAAAATTCAGATCTATCGGAATCGCTGACGCCGTCAATAAGGATAACGAAATCAGAAATTTATATTTTAATTTGATTGGTGATGCTTCAAACTTGCTTACACATTTTACTACAAAGCCTCTCAAAGTATTTGTATGTTTCAATATACACACTATCTTTAAATGACCATACAATGTTATTCCTGCAGGGTCGTGGGCAAGAGTATTACTCTACTGAAGCACCACGGGTTGCTCAACCCTACCATTGATCTCCCAAAACCGGATTACTTTACGTTTAAAAGGAATATATGAGTTATACTTTTGGGACCTTGCTTTAAACTCGATATAAAAATACAAGTGTAATCGCTTATTTCTATTTTAAAAGTTACGTCAATTTATTACCATTGATCATATATAATAAACATTTTGTCATTGGGGAATATGAAAATAAAAATGCAGAAACGTATATATAAATAAATTTGGTGTATTTACTGTCTTTTGATTGGTTAAAAGTATTACTTTTATTTTCAATGTTGTCAATTTTTATGGCGACACGCCCACTCTGACGTTGTGTATTCATACGCCAACATGTGTGTACGTTGTTATTGTAAATATAAATAATATAAAAAGTTCATTGAGCCTTATTTTGATAGATATTTATTTATAATGAATGGCAATAATTTATTTTGAATTTATTGACCCATAAAATTAATTTTGACTCTTCATTTTACATAATCCGCTTCGCGGATTATTCAATGTGAAGAGTCAAAATTAATTTATGGTTCAATAAATTCAAAATAAATAATAGCCATTCATTAACACAATTGAAGTTAAACAAATTTATAATTTAAGCATTTCTCTCAGAACTTATCATTAAAACAATAAGCAAATTAATGTAAACAACTTCTGGTCACCGTTTGACCTTCAAAGTGTTCGTATATTTTAATTCAGGCCGTTCTAGCAATTTCATTTTATTGTGTTCAAATTAAAATAAATTGACACGTACCTCCGCCTCTTGCCAGGGTTTTTGTCAGTAGAAAAGAAATAACAGCTATCCTTGTATTCTTTCCATCCTGGTCTACATCTCGGAGATTTTCCTAAATATATTGAATAATATCTAAGTATTATGTAAATAACGATTTTATGAGTTTAAGTCTGAGATTGATGCATTTCGAAAAATATTTGAAAAAAAAATTAAAATTATTTTTGGTTACATCTTCTTCAACAAATTTATCATGAACCAGTACACATGTATAGAAATGAGATAGTATGACAACTATCTTTAGCTTTCATTCACGTAAATTAAACGTCTTTTCATTTGATAACGAATTTTAAAAAATAAATACATCACTTAGTCAAATATTTTACCGAGATACCGGGTAGTAATTAAGGCAATGCAATGCCGGCTTGTTATAAATGAACTGAAATATAGTAATCATTAAAAAGCTGTTCTATTAAGCCTTGTCCTTGCGGCTCCAGCTCACTCCCTCAAGCCAGGTTGATCTTCACTGAATTTGACTATTCATTTAAGGACCCTTTTGGTAACTCATCTCTTAACGTTTCTACGTATTTATACATCCACAGCTTTTATTTCTGTGTTTGAGCGTTTCTAATGAAGGTAAATCCAGAAAACGCTTCGTACACACGAAATTTGTAAAGTGTTATTTCCATTCATTCACAATCTATATATATATAGAATAAAGAATGGAGACGGGGATGTCAAAGAGACAACAACCCGACCAAAAGCAGAAAACAGCCTAAGGCCACCAATGGGTCTCAACGAAGCGAGAAAATCCCACATGCGGAGGCGGGCTTCAGCTGGTCCCTAAACTATAATTTATACTAGTTCAGCGAAATAGACACCACACTAAACTCTGAAACATACAAATGAACCAAAATTAAAAAGCGTAAAAATGTATATATAGAAAATGAAAGGATATGGAGTAAATGTACATGGGACAAAATCGCACACAATACATAGAAAACATAGAAAATTATCAATGAACAGGGCTTTTATTCCTGTTCTTCATCTTGACAGTTGATGTAGGGTCTTCAACAATGAACATATATATATACATAATCGCCGGGACAAAGCCATAGAGAGGGCAACCCAATGACACAAATACCATAAAGACATACTGATGTCAGCATAAGGTTTTCAACAATTTACGGATGTCTATGCAGCATGTAAAGCTCTTAATCGCTCCGACTCGGAGAAATTGTGTGAACAAATAAGACGTAACATGTGTGAGGTCTTTTAGCTGTATATAAATGTACCTTACCTTCCAATTTTTCTTCCAATCTCTTTATTGCGGATTTTATACCAGATAAAATAGATTTTCGTGGCTCCCAAGGCATGTTTCAGATTTCACAACCAATATACAGCAAAATATCACAATTAGTGGAGAAATCGTCTTCATCTTAATACAAATTATTACAATTAAGGATCATAACTTTGAAAAGGAAAAGTAAAATAAAAAATATTTAACGATACCAATACCTTTCAAAGACAAATACGATCAAAATAAATAAGCGTAGAAGATTTCTGAGACAGCCTCTACCTTTGTATACGCATGACTGAATCTATATTTTGGTATTGTAAACCCACAAAAAATGTTGAGGTCTAACATAAATAAACCTGTTTAAAGGCATTGTATATAAATGATATGATAAAAGTGTAGTAAATACGTATGAAAAATTGCTGGTACAAAAAGCATATCCCCTATTGTATAGACAAAGATATGACAAAGTTTATTTTTGCTTTGGAAACCACAAAAGTGATCAAAATCAAAAATGAAAACAAAGCTATAAGATCTTAGGAATTTCTGAAAGTTTCGTTAAAATCCAGTCAATT
>JAASAO010002309.1:0-16624 GCA_017311375.1 Mytilus coruscus | reverse complement strand
TTATTGCAGTATGTAGGTTTTCTACAAAATGTCAATATGGTTTCATATATAAAGCTGCTCTCAACATGCAACTTCCATAAAAACTCTGATTATCCAGTTAAATATGAAGCAATGGCAAGTAAGTTTTAAATAAGCTATGCGTGTGTGTTGTGAATACAAATTTCTATTATTGAACTTATTGGAAAATAGATAATAAATGTTTAACAACTTTTTCCGGTGCTTAAAATACCCCATTTAAAATTTTTTTTTTTTTTGCAAAATACAAGACCCATAAAACAAAAACACTATAACCATGATAACATGCTGAGATAATATATTCATTTACAATCTGTATACACGTGCGTAATTAACGGGTTCTGGTTGAATGAACATGAATTTCGATCGATTACACACAGATGACGATCAATAGAGTGTGGCACGTGTCGTTAAAACATTTACATGGTAATTACTAAAGATGTGATTATATAATTTGGAATTATTTTTTTAATTTAAAATAACATAGCCTACTTTTATATTTCATATCCTTTGTGGCAACTGTATCATCACATCAAGTCCCTAGTGCGTATTATTGAGGTGGTCATTTGTGGTATTTCTACGGACGTCTTTATTTCAATATTTTTACTCCTTTCGTATTATATTTTGTATAGGCAGTTGATGTAGATGAATTACAAGAACAGAAAAAAGTAAATTGAAGTCATATTATTAGTCTCCGTTGTATTGTTTTAAAACTGAACATTGACATGGATTAGTGATTTCTGTGACATATACATGTACATGTACCAAATGTACAAGTTTGTTACTTTGAGGTTTTTGTGTGACTGGTCTTCGTTTTGTTTGTTTTGTTTAAACACATTTTATTTTCAAGAGTAGCATACGGGATTGAACACAAAATACATAAGATAATAACAAAAACAAAATAGAAATAGATGTAATACAAACTATAAAAAAAAACGAAAATGCAATATAATATTTTTGTAATATGAACTGGCGTGAAAAGTAGGAATTCAGAATTTTAATTGTATGCGAAGTTCTGAATCTTTGTGTAATTCTGATATAAGATTGCACAGATTAAAAAATTGCTTTACTTTGCTGAAATGTATAAAGGTCACCGTGAACAGCCAATATAAGGTCAATTGGTATAAAATATCTTTTTAAAATCAAAAACAATATTTCTCTTGCTTCATTGTGAAATGGGCACTCGAAAAAATTGTAAATACAATCCTCAACAGCATGGCTACAGCTGCATGCAGGATTTAGTTTAATATTAACACAGATCTGCATGCGGGATTTAGTTTAATATTAACACAGATCTGCATTGAAGGAGCTTCGCATACTTCTGAACAATGAATGATATCAAGTTTTCTAACACCACAACTAAAGAAGAAGGGTGGCTGTTTTATATTTCAGAAAGTCCATATGTCGGGGTTTAAAATTCCATTCAATAGAAGTAAATGGGAAAAAAGATGTTTTGGTTATATCTAGTCTATGACGCGGGTACTACATATATAGTTGTTACTAATTCGTAAATCATAATCTGAATTTGACCAATAATTGGGAGCATTAAATCGCAGAGATAATCAAGGGCAGTCTCTTTATGTAAAGAATATAACACAATGAGCTTTCTTGACTTTCTTCTGTCTACTAGCAATTTCCGGCCTATTTCGAGGTGTCAGACCACCAATTAAAAATCCAATCTGTTCAACTAAATTTTTCATTTTTCACAGCTTTCTAAATATTTTACCTTAAGTTTAACTTCAAAGAAACCAGGTATATCCTGACTTGTACATGTATCACCTTTCTACATGCCAATTTTCAACCCATGTTTAAAGTCTTATAAGAAAATTCTGATCTTGAAAACACAGGTACTACCAAAATAACTCCCGGTTTTCTGGAAATCTTAAATTAGTATATTATGTAGCGCATTAATCCTGAATTTTAATGCAAACTCATAGACAAGTGAATTTTGGCTCAAAATTGTCTAAATATATTTCCTTTCACCAAAAGTTTCATTTCTGCAACTTTGTTGGTTAGTTTAAGTAAACAATGACACCAAAAGCACTATTTTGTGTCAGAGTAGGGCTACTTTTACATACGTTCTAAATTGGAGGAGTAATTGGTGGTCTGACACCTAAACGAAATATGTAGCTTAACGACTGACATATGTATGCATATTCCATAATTAGAATAATAAAGGTTAAGTTTATACGATCAAATTTATTTCTTTATAATGCATATATCAAGTTTTCAAGTAAATATAGGGAATTAATTGAGAGCAATTTCTTTTATGGATTCTCTCATATATAGTTAAAAACCCTAATTAACTCGCGGTGTTCCGTGTAAAATTGTTTCAGTATTTTTTATCTGGGACTAATATACATTTATAAAATATTTTATGTCCCAGTATTTATATAATACCTTTATTTAATTCCTTAACTTGACCATCAGCATGGCTAAGGAAATTATTGCCAGAGGTACTGTGAGGTGGCATTTCCAGGTATTCAAGCGATTTCCTGTCGGGCTTAAAACTCTTATTACACGTAATGCAGGTTTACGCACCGCACCGCCTGCTGAGCAGTGTACGCGCGGACGGTAATTTGGAACTTTATTTTAAAAATCATCTTTTATAATATACATCATGTGTACATTGATATACTATATATTACTAAACTCATACGTGTAGTCAATTTTACTACCAGTTGTTTATGAAATACAGTTCTCGTGCAATGAATGATATTTAATTCCAACCAAAGATTTGAGGAATTAACAATTTATTGAGATATATTCCATCGGTAAAATTTGAAAAATGTAAGTTTGTACTACTTGTCAATAATAATGGATATTTCAAAACATTTAAATATTAATTCACAAAATGAACGCACTTGCCGATCGTTGGTTTAGAAAGATAGAAAGATTCGGAACTAAAGATAGTCACAATTAAAAATATGTATTTTGAAAAAGACAAAACCGCCAGAACAGATCTGATTTAAATCCAGGGTCCGTATATGCATAATGGTACTTAAGTTAAATTTGACCCGAACGGACGGATTTTTACATGTTCTACAATAAATTTATACTACGATTGGATATTGTTTTATGCATATATGTCCAGATCTATATAGAACTTACTTTGCTTCGTCGAAAGTACGAATATAGAAAATCACAGATTTATATTTCAACTAGAACGTTCTAGAACAGTTAAAGAAATCATTACAATTGTTAGTTATTTTGTACATGTATAACTATAATGCGAACCTTGTGAAATAGCACGTGAAATCCCAACTAAGCGTGAATTTTTGGAAAAGCGACGGTTCTATTAATACCTATTGTCAATTTCAAGTCCTGTTTCGACATGCATTGTAATATATGTCACTGGACGTTAAAATTCCATCATTAATTTCGTCTTCGTCAAATATTGCTGTTGGTTTCTTTTCTTTCTTTTTTATTACATATACATAAATACACCACAAGTTATTCCTATGTAATCTTATTTCGATATTTAATGCAAAGTAAATTTTAAAGATGAAAGTCGTATTAGTTCGATAATGCTTCAAACTAAATATAAACTGAGAATATATGTATAACTGCCATATTCCGAATCCCGGACATTCATTTGTGTAAATGAAGAAAAGATAACAATGATCGGTATCTGAGTGAATCTACGTCTCAATCAAGCTTCATAAAGATATTACAGAATATTCAAGATTTACAACTTTTCTTGAATATGATTGCCAATGAAATAAACTATGCAGGAGATTTCAAATTAGCCCAATTAATTTGTGTGTGTACTATAACAACTGAAACCGTAATTCTGCTGTAGTGCACGTCGATCGTATCTGTAACAGGAAGGCGTATGGTAACCATACTACCTTACTAAGTTCAAAAGTACATAACAACCCTTTCTTTGTGCATTATACGCTCAGGAACATACATCTTACTATTTTGCATGGATTGGTAGCAAATGGACTTTTCAAACTGTAGTCCTTAACCAAAAGCGTTGTTTTTTTCCATCTGACAAGCTTAATTTTGGATCAAATGATCATACAAGTACGGAGGCTAGGATTTATAATTCGGCTAGTCTGGATGACTTCGTGCAATACCCCCGCTCCGTATTCATTATAGTTTTTACATAAATCATTTAAATTTTTGATCCTTCAGTTTGCATATAAATATGATATTTAAATTTCGTATGGCTTAGTACAACCTGCAAAACATTTTATTTGATGTCACCAATAGTAAACATATAAAATGAAACAATAACTTACTACTAGTATACCAATATAGACTTTTGTTGTATGATTATACAAACCGAAATCACTACTGTATTACTTGACAAGAAGAATTTAAATGTAGGACAAAATCGGCTACAACACGAAATTTGTTCAAAGAATAGTACCAAGCATGTGACAAAATGACGGGTATGTAACAGAGGTATCGCACTTGCGATGGATTGGTGGATAGTTACTGTTTATTCAACGTTCAGTGACAAGTATCTCATGCATATTGCGATACCAAACTAAGTTGGGCAGACGACAGAAGCGAAATTGTGACAAATTCGTTGTTCAAAATTGATTTTCAATCGTTATATAGGAAGTCAAACATGTATATGGAAAAAAAAATAAACCCGGTGAATGACACTCCTTGTTGTTGAATTTGGGTTTGGCTGACCTAAATTGATATTATGTTTTGAAACAATTATTCAAATTAAATATACAATTATTTTACTTTTTTTGGGGGTGGGGGTGGGGGAGTCATTGACCCTAAAACATAACAACAATACAGGCTTATAGTACTATTTTGAAGCATTTTTGAAGCATTCAAATATAATGAAACGTATGATAATTTTTACGAATAAAAAGAAAAAGCAAGTCGGCCCAAAAATGATTGATCTTTCAAAGAAAAATGTATAGTGTGTTCATTGTAAACTTAAACAGAATGCGTATAAATGTCTCTATTATAACAGTCACAAACCACTTCTAGAATTAAAAAATCAGCGATTTACCATTCATGCAATAATATTTTGTCGAAAGTGATCGAGATGCCCATATTAGGTAATTCAAATTCTCGGACACTTAATTTTTTCAGAACACGTTATAGTTAATATCAGAGCCATATAATACATGTATTATATCTGGGACTATAATACTAAGTATAATAGTCCCAGATTCTAATGCAATTGTATGTAACAATTTTTTCATTGGCTTAAAGTTGCCGTCAAATCCACAGTTGACCAGGCGTAACTAAGGAGGGACCCGCCATTTTGAATTGATTGAATCAACAAATGTTCGATTACTTCTATATAATCGAAAATAAAACAACACCTACCTCGAATTCCACGTTTTAATGTAATTCTATCCGAATTTGAATCGTACAGGTAACGTAATAATCTCCAGTTTGTAAGTTTTCATTTGTATGACGTCATGTTTAGCCATGACGTCTTTGCGCCAAAATCATTCATAAAGTTTCGCGGATTTTTTTTTTTGTCAAATTTAGACATTTTTCAGGTTTTATCGTATTATTTCTTTTGTAATGCATTAGAATCGGAATAACAGTACTGTAGTTGAAGAGTTGCCACCGTCAATTTTGATTTGACGGTCGCAAATCTCCGTTTTACTGTCTCCGCTACGCGTCGCCAGTAAAACTGCATTTGCGACCGTCAAATCTACAATTGACGGTGGCAACTCTTCAACTACAGTACTGTTATTCATAATTATATTATCTGTTAATATGCGTCCTTCTTTTAAAGTCTTGTTTTCTTAAACACTTTAGGACCGTATATCGGGGCACTGCCGAAAATAATCTTTCAAAAAGCAAATTTAAGTTTCAACGTTTAAAACTTGTATGTCAGATAATTTGACCACATGACAAGAAATTCTACAATAAACATTGGTCACGCACGACAGATTCCGATATAAGACACGTGCCGTTACAATAGCCAGTTTACACGCATCAGCGCACACAGGTTTGTCGAATAGGCAGTTGATTGGAGGAAAGTTTCCGAAAACCAGGCCTACCTTAAACTAATACCCAATCAAACGCCTTTGACAAAAACATAAATAATACATGTATAAGATTACAAAGATTTGGTTGCGTATACAATATTTGAAAAAGTTTAGACTCTTAATTCAAACTTAGAAGTATAGAATATGCCCGTAATGCAAGTTTCGCAATTTTACAATAAATTTTATACATAATTTCACCTACAGACCTTCTAAAATTCAAACTGACCATTATTCCGTGAGTTCATCGTGTATCGTGCGTGTTGCGTGCGTGTATCGTGCGTGTATCGTGCGTGTACCAATCGTGCGCTCATCATTCATCGTTCCGTGTATTTTCCGTGTAACGTGCGTGCATCGTTTATTCTTAATCGTGTATCGTGCGTGTATCGTGCGCTCATCAATCATTCATTCTTAACCGTGTATCGTGCGTTCATCAATCATTCATTCTTATAACCGTGTATCGTGCGTTCGTCAATCGTGTATAACTGTGTACATCAGATAACGTGCATTTGTCAAACGTTCATCTCTAATCGTGTAACGTTCATTCATTGCGGTTTTATATGATAGTCGGTTATAGTGCTCATCAAAGCTTATATTTTATCTCACGGTTAAAGTGTATATATATGTTCCGACTTCAAATAAAATTTACATTCATAATTACTTTCTTGTGAACACTTAATTAACTTCATCGTACATAACGTTCATACAGATTCATGACTTTTGTGTAAAATTTATTTATCATGTGTAAACATTTTGTGGTTATTCAGTGAATCTTGGCTGGGACTGACACATTTTAATATAATGATACATGTTCTACGTACAAACAATAACATGATGACATTTCTACGACAGAACAGTTAAAATTGGAATTTCTATTCAACTGAGCGAAATGGGCTTAAAAATTTACTGTTGGCCAACTGTTATTTGTTAAAAATATTCTGTCAATTAAAAACAAAAGTGCTTTTGTAAAATTTAGATGAGAGTAGCTCCACTAAAAATAGAAACTGGAAAGTATGAAAGAAAAGAAGTCCACGAGATGACATGTTGTGTAGTTCTACTATTGAAGACGAACTTCATGTCATTTTAAAATGCCCATTATATGTAGATTTAAGACAAATTATAATACATTAAGCTTAACATTTTAATGAACATTTTAACCTATAATTATCAGATAGCGAAAAATTTATATTTTTATTTAATAACGGCAATGTTGCTGCTATAGTTGCCAAAAACATCAACAATATTTTATTGAAAAGAAACGGCATTTTATTTTCTAGTTCTCAAAGAAAAAAAAATTGTTTTATTTTCATATAGTACAGGTGGACACTCTAAATTTTAAATGTAATTGAGTAAATATATTGTGTCTTAAAAGTCTCTCATTATTCTTTTTAAGATTGGTACATACAATGCAAATGTTTTAATGTTTTATGTTTATTTCTGTGATTCTCATTTTATGTTTGTATGTGGTGAGACTATAATAAAATATTGAATCAGTATTAACGTTCAACTTGAGTCATTTCTCCAATGTTGAACTAGCCTAGATTATAGTTCTTCGCTTATTTGGCAAATTCATATTCTACTAAGATATTATCAAACATTTAAGTTTTGATAAATACCATTACAAATATCATTTTTGTCTTAGTTTTTGATGGTCACATGCACGTAAGGTTATTCCATTTAGAAAATACAATATACAAGATTGTTGGGTAAATGTGGATTGCGGATTAAGATGTTAGATGTCAAACTTGAATTAACAAATTAAACTGAGGCGAATTTAACACGAATATGTATTTTTCTTCAACAGTGTTTTATTCTCTGTTCTTTATTTTCATTTAAACTAAGCTAAATATTTTTGTGGAAAATTGAATAAAATATACATAATATGTATTTG
Source organism: Mytilus coruscus (assembly GCA_017311375.1). NCBI lineage: Eukaryota > Metazoa > Mollusca > Bivalvia > Mytilida > Mytilidae > Mytilus > Mytilus coruscus. Next base: position 8,737 of record JAASAO010002309.1, on the reverse strand, counting down.
AAGGCATTTTTAAATTAAACAAGTACAAGATCAGGCAAATATATCACGTATTCCTTAAGGATTTTAAATTGAGGAACTTTTAAACTTGAAATTGTGTTTACGAGTTTAAGATACATTCTATTTTTTTTTTTTTTTTTTTTTATAAAATAGTTAAATATAAGGTATTATCATAACAAGTCTTTATTTGAATGGAATAAACATGGAACACTTCCACGGATTCACTTTTCATTGTGTTCATGGTTGCATATCAAGGACACCGTTTTTAATGTATGTCTAAAAGATTAATATCCGAAAAAAATAATTCACAATAGTACTTTGTTAACCTTCTAGGATTATTAAAGAATGACGGATTTTTTTACCATGAGGGTATTTTTTGTTCCGTTACTGAGGACATTTTTGTCCTTTATGAATCCATATGACAAATTTGACTCAATAAGGATAAATTTTGTCTCATAGAAAAATCGGTAGTTTTATCTAATAGATTTTTGTTCATTTTTATCGGATATAAAAGATTGAAAAATACAAACACAAGTTTGATTTCGGCTTTGACTCCGGGGACACTGTCGTTTACAGTAAAGACGAAAATCTACACATGTACGTTCTTATAAAAAGAAGTTGTGGTATGATTGCCAATGTTCATAATTATTGTACTCCCCTAATAATGAATCTATAATATATGCCACTGGAGGTTAACCGATCAACTATTAATTCATCCATCTTATCCTTTTAGTTTTGTGATAATTTGCATATCAAATACATGAAACAACTGCAGATTTTCACTAAAGTTAGGAGGCCGATATTCTTGCACATATAAAACAGACATTAACACCGATCCTACGTTTTGATCCCTCACAAAACAACACTTTATAAATTTCATGCATCCGTAACGCTTTTCTGGATTAACTTTCACTAGGAACACTCAATGCTAAATATTTGAAAGCTAAAGAATGTATGAAATAGATAGGAGTGTAGAGCTATATGACCAATAAAGGACCTATACATTCACAACATTCTGTGTATTTATGTGTCTGTCCAAAGTCAAAAGCACGTAGTTCAGTGGTTTTCGTAACATCAATTCTGTTATATACATGTATTTGGGCTTTTTTTTTGGCAAGATAGCTTTGAAATAAAGAAGGCCGTTAGTTTGCTCAATTGAATTGTTTCATATTTTTTCATGTCGGGGCGGGGCCTTTAATAACCGACTTTACAGTTTCCGTATTTTTTCATTATTGAAGGTCGTATAGATATAACTGCTAACATTCCTCTTGATTTGAATTTCTTGAATAGTTGACTCACTAGCAACTATACCACATTTTCTCATTTTACATAAGCCTTCAATGCATCAAAGGCCAATTTAGTCTGCTGTAGCTGAAACCTACGTTTCTTAAAAATCTAAATTTATATACTGACAATTTCAGAAATGTTTGTCATAGATATCTGTTCATGATATAAGTATCAAAATATTTTAGCTATGAAGATGTGTAAACCCTTAAATAAACCCTATTTCTTTGGGCAATACCTACGGAAATTAAAATAATAAAACCATTATCAGAAAATCGGAATAAAAGAGTATGCAATTATTAAAATCAAGTAAAAGAAGTATATATATATATGTATGACTCGGAGGTGCAATGGAGATCATGAAGTTTGATGGTCACGCGTGAAGTGCGCTGGTCTGCGCCGAAGTGCGATGAGCTGTTCGATGGTGTGCGATGGTTTATATAACGCGGGATACCTAGATTAAAGTCTACAGATGTGCAATTATTATGAGCAGTATGTTTGTTTCAATGTCAGTATATAAAGCATTTACTAGTGTTATTGTCTATGGATGTAATAGTTAAAGTTGCCATGTACTAATTGAAAGATCGTCCTATTTGATGTTTTGCATGTGGAAATTATTCTTGCTTCAACATGTATCTTTACTTAATTTGTTCCTCTAATGAGATCCTCATTTACCGTTATATAATCATAAGAATAGTTTGTGGACCCGTATGTATTTAGGGAATGACACTCCATCGTACGTAAAAACAAATCTTTCGTATATTTCCCGTTTCACAGTCCTACATGTATATTGAATTTTACTCACAACTCAGAAATTTGATACCAGCGCGGGGTATGCTTAAACCTCTTATTCTAGATGTCAGGTAACTTCTGTACTTGTGTTTATGTTGGATTGCTGTCTGATTGACGAATACCCGTCACTTTATATATATAGATTTTTTAATTTGTTTTTAAGGATGCATCCAGTTGCACTTTTCATTTAAAATATATTTCCGTGACGTAACCTCAAAGATTAGTCACTTCAATTAAAAAAAGGAAAATGAAACCTCTTCTCGCATGTTGCACTTTGGGTAATTGTTCTCTTCGATAAAATACTGCCTTGAACTCAGTTCTGGTATAAATATAAAGAAGCCACAATTTGGTTCTTAAATGGATATTTTTAAACACCTAAAGCTAGGTAAAGCCTATCTCTTGATATAGGCTCTTAAATTCGGCAACTTTTAGAGACCGACCGTGCTTGGTCTGTATAGCCAGTCAAGGTCGCTAAACTCTCATTATCCGTTTAGAGATTTTCTGAAAATACGATGGTTTTGCCTTATTCGAAACTAAAACATTATCAAATATAACTGGTGGCCTTCGGCTGTCATCTGCTCTTTTCGGGTTGTTGTCTCTTTGACATATTCCCCATTTCCATTCTCAATTTTGAAATAACTAAAATGTGATAAACAGTTGTCAGATCAAAATACATTTAACAAGCCAGTGCGTTGATACAGGTTATATTCTACTGAATTTACTATATATATCCGTTATTATTACGTAATATATATATTATATAAGTCCTGTGTCCAGGTGAGAAATAACAATATGTGATTTGTATGTCAGGTGAAAGTGACAACGGGTGGTATGTATACTAAAATGTTTATCGTCTTCCATTATACATGAGGGTGTGGATGGGGTTTATAGAATAGAAAATTATTGACAAAAAAATAAAGAATACAGAAAATAACCAGACAAATATATAGAAAAGAAAATGATGAGGTACTAGAAATTATAGAAAAATAAAGAATGATCGGCAAAAGGTATAACAAATAGAAAAATTGCCTAAAATGATAGAATACAGAAATAATGAATCCCATTCAGACCCTCATAATCTGACGATGACATTTAGCTTTAGGACAATTATGGGCATGCGATACAGTTTAGACCCACAGTGATTTTTTACAAAAGTTCACATACAAGCTAATTTTACAAAATCAATTTGTATATGTAATAAAATTATATCTTCATGTGCTAAATTTAAAAGACAAATGGGTTTGAATTATTCGACATTTACTTAACATTTCGATTTCTTGTACATTTTGTCCTTTGAACAGACATCCTTAACTTTTTGTTTCAAAAGATAAAGATATGCGGATTTCGGTAAAGAGATTAGGAATATCTTCGTTACAAAATTGGGCTCTACATTTGTGTAACAATTTTTGTTAATAATTAATTTTGTTAAAAGAAATTGATTTAAGAAGAAAAACGGTATATTTGTTGGATATTTATCTAGTTAAAAAAGTCGGTAATTTCTTCATAAAAGTTGGAACGAATAATCCTCAAACAGTATCAAGCCAAATTTCATTTCTAAAAGAGGGTCCATATGCTCGTTTTAAGCTAAATAAATGGTTAAATCTCGAAAAATGCATCTTTTCAGATATTTCACAGTTTGACGTCGTGAAAATAATATTTTACGGCAGCAATTTTAAATGTGTCGATAAAAGAACGAATTCTTCAATTATTAAGTATGTAAATTTCTGTCAAAAATCATTATAATCAATTCAATATTTTATTTACGTCTCACCTTATGTATAAAATTACACAATACATTTATAAAAGAAACATTTTGTATACATAAGCCAATCTGTACAGATTTATGAGAGACGAAAATCAACTAAAACAATATGTATATAGGTAACTATTATTAAGGTCATCCGAAAATGTGATGAAAAAATCCGAAAAAGACTGATAATAACATACATGTACTAATTCAATTTCATGCAATAAGGTTTTAATGCTAAAAGTTTTAGAAGAAAGAGTTTAATGTCTGCTTATTTAGATTAATTCTGCGAATTGTTTTTGTCTGCAAAACATCAAACAGAGAGATAAAGAGAATCACAACTAATTGAATAAAATGGAGGATTGAAATGAAGAATGTGTCAAAGAGACAACAATCCGACCAAAGAGCAAAAAGGGTGCGTCTAAACACGGCTAAGGACTCCTTAGTGCACTAATAACTTATAATATGCTACTAAGGATTAAAGGGATGCTATACCATGTAAACAAATTTCTTATCAAGATAGAGATTGATATTTAATGCATAAATTCAAATTTAATCAATAAAAATCACAAATGATAATTGAACAATGCATGTCCCGGTTTTCTTTGATTTTCCGAAAATCACTGAACCATAAGATACGTGTCAAATTACATAACTGGTAACACTTTTACCTTAAAAATGAAAAATTAATTATTTGGATAAGAAAATAACCCAGACATTTAGATATATTTTCCATAAAAATATTTTTTAATTTTTAAAAATCATTAAATATTCATCGGTTTATGATTAAATGAAAAATATAGAAAATTGTTTAGTTGTTTTTAAGGAAGGAAAATAATGTTTGTCTCGAGAAAAATAGCCCTCCCTATAAATGATTATTAATTTACCTAAGTGGGGGCTTAAATTTGGAGACCGATCGCGAGGCCTGACTACCATAAACAACAGATAACGAACAGCAAACAGTGGATACACCAATTGATATGTATGAAAGACAACGACGGACACAAAATGATTGCACTGAATAATTTCAACTACCATTGAGATCGTTTTTTTTTTTTCAAATCTCCTTATCAAATAAGACATGCATTTTAAAAAAACTCTGGGATATCTTTTACCGTTTGGTTTCAAATTGAAATTAAAAATTGCATTTTCCCAAAGAGTTTCAGGTAAAACCCTGAGAATCTCACTCCTCGAAATTTGAAGTGCCAGAATGTTTGAAAATATGTATGAATTTTCTTACATACTTGAGATTGTATAAGGAATATAAACAAATTCAGTATGTGTACTGTACAAACAAACAACAGACACCAAGTGATGGATACAATTGTGGCTTATATTGTTTAATTCATTTTTACTGAGAGCAAAATTTGATTGATTGATTATTCAGTGGTTGTTTAAACGTCCAGTGGCAAAAATTTCATGCATATTCAGGACGAAAAGTCGTTTCAGAAGTATATTATGAAGTATTTGGTATTACAAATGTTTAAATTTTCTCATTATTTGGTAAATGTCATTTTCTTAGCTATTTCTAATTAATTTGTACGAATCAGATTTTTCTGACAAAATTATATCTTTTGCTCTAAATTAACACATACGATTCTGATAATATAAGGAACATTGTAACTTAGGTAAAAAAAAAAGAGGTTATGATTGTTTAATCAGTTGTTATGTAAGTTCGCTCGTGTCAGTCGGATCACTGATTTTCGGCAATATCAAGGAAAAATCGGCACGTTCCAAATATTGTTCAACTACTCATTTATTGGTGGTTCTTTTCTATAAAATTGGAATTTATGTATTAAAATCTATCTATCTCTACCATAATATGAAAACAGAGTACAAGTAACACCTCCTTTCTAGTCCTTAGTGGCATATTATAAGTCCTTAGCAGTGTTTAGACGTACAGGCAGAAAACAGTCGAAGGCCATCAATGGGTCTTCAACACAATGAGAAAATCCCCACCGAAGGAGTTTTTCAGCTGGCCCCTAAACAAAATGAATTTTAGTTCAGTGATAATGGACATCATACTAAACTTCGAAACATATAAATTTTTCCTAAATTTCTGAATGTAAACAAATGATAATTTATTAGTCAAGGTTACAAATTTAGGCAGATAAAAAGAAGAGGGGGTGTCATGGGGGTTGGAACCTTTTTTTTCACGATCAATGCATTTGAATAGTGACATATGGTTAAAACCACCCCTTTTATCCTGGGTTGAGAACCCTCTTTTTAAAAATGGCTGGAATCGCCACTCTTTAAAATGTAGCAATTTATAAATATTTTTTTATCTTATTTATATTAAGTAGAATTATAAAAATCGATGAGTTTTATAATTTGACAACACTCATTGATATTAGAAATACTATACTACAATTAATTTATTTAATACATGGAATGTTTAGTAAAGCTGTCGACCAATCTACACAGAAAGCGAGATATCTAAAATTTGTATACCCTTATATATTTTCATTATCATACATCAATTTTAATGCAATTCCAAATAAAATGGCTTTGAGAACCGTGTATTAAGCGCTTATCGTTCATTCGTCGATGAATCATTCACCGTGCGTGTATCATTCATCATTCATCGTGCGTGTATCGTGTGGTCATCATTCATCGTGCATCGTGCGTGTATCGTGCGTTCATCATTCATCATTCATTTTTCGTTAATCCTCCGTGTAACGCTCATCGCTCATCGTGCGTGTATCGTGTATCGTGCATTCACCGTGCATTCACCGTGCGTGTATCGTGCGTGTGGTCAGTTTGAATATCAGAAGGTCTGTACCTAGTGAGGAAAAAATACAAATTTAAAAAAATTTGCAAATCAAAACTATTTCGAATTGTTCTCTATGTGTTATAGCAGTCTCAGTCTATTCGTACAAAAATCACCAGCAATTAAAAATCAAATATTTCTTTCACCTGTATCCAATCGGAAAAATAATTCATTTTAGTCTTTGATCTAGATGCAAAGACGACAATGCTCCTTACAGTTAAAACAGTCTACTCCAAATTTCATAGCGTATGCAGAGCTTGACAGATACCCATTACTGTCCTATGTAAAGTTGCGAATGATACATTTCTAGAGTATACTTCTTAATGGAAAAGAAAGTAAAATTTGTGTTGAATTATACAAACTTGTGTTTTATATTATACTAATAACGGAATAGAAACTAAGTGAATATCATATACATGTATGAAAAATATTTTGATAATTACGGTATGATCTGCGGTATGATTATGTCCAATATTATAATGCACAGTTTGTGATAAATGGGTGTCAAAATGTATTAAACAAAAACCCAAAGACCAGTTTCAACAAGAATGCTTTGCTTTTATTGCAGAATCGCATAAAACTTAATGTTATCGTATTTTTAAAAAGAATTAACAATTTGAAAAATTTCTTTTCATTTTTACCTTACTAAATTCATTAATATATTATGCAAATATAGATGTGGTAGTCACCACTTGCCGATTGAGTTTGAAAGGTGGCAGGATTTACAGAGAGAAAACATAATCTGCCGTCTCTGTGACACAAACAACATTGGTGACGAGTACCATTACATTATGAATTGTAGAACTTTAAACTATAAAAAGAAGGAAATTTTTACGGAACTGTTAGTCAAACCCTAATATCTTTAAAGTTGATCAACAGTTTAACTCATCAAATATTGTAATATTAGAAAAACTATGTAAAAGTTATAAATGTGAAAGTCAGTCCTCCAAGTTAATTTAATTGTATCGTTTACTCATGCATGTAATAATTTTACCTTGTAGTTATGTTTATGTATGTTCTCGATAACTAGTAATTGAAGTTTTATGAGAAATAAAGTATTCGTATTCCTTTAACCATAAACTACACGAAGACAGCCTACCGGTAAAGTACAAGTGGATACATCATAAAGTATATATTAAATCCTCATCCGTCCTTGTAAACGCAAAACTCTGGATTCTCTTTGATATTTACCTGAGAGATCATAAAGACAAATCTAACAAGACTTTCAAAGGTGTTTGCCAAAAATGAATTGAAATAAAAGATTTTTGTGTAGACGAGTAACAATATTACATTAGCATGATTAGGAAATTTGACCAAATGAATGAAATAAACTTTAAAAAAGTTAGTGCACATCTTTCTAGTGGCGAAAACCACGCATATCGAGTTACGTCGACGAAAAAGAATAAGTACATTAATAATAATTATGAAGTCATTTTCATGAAATTATAGGATTATAATTAGAAAACAATCTTAAACACGATTCGTGATTCCCCATGTATATAGATTAAAACAGATTTATAATTTTTATTCTTAAATTAAATTCTGAAATACAAAGGCATGGCTCTGATACTTGACAGTTCAGCGAACACTATTACATGAAATGCACGATGCTATTGATCGAAAACAAAGGTGAGAGATTCAAATTGTAAAATCAGCGCTGGACGGTAGAATTTCTATCAATCATTCAACGGTAATAAAAGACTTTTGAGTGTAAAAGTATGATAGAAATACTTTTAATTTATTGAAATTACATTTTTTATCAAATGGAATGCTTTGTTAAACTGTTCCAGTCATGGTTACTAGTAACTGTTAGTCCATTGCGATATTTCATAGCTCTTTTACAAATTCTGAAAAAAGAAAAAGAAAATAATGTTCCCATGGGAAAATATATCTTCCCATGGGAAGAATTTTAGTTCCCATGGGAAGAATAAATGTTCCCAAGGGAAAAGGTGTTCCCATGGGAAGAAAATTAGTTCCTTGGGAACAAAGTTCCCTTGGGAAATTTAGAATTTCCATGGGAAGAAACTATCTACTAATGTTCCCATGGGAAATTGTAGTTCCGATGGGAACTTTGAAATTCCATGGAAAAGTACTTTTCCGATGGGAACTTTAACTTTTCCATGGGAACTTCGAATATTCCCATGGAA
>JAASAO010002651.1:0-17465 GCA_017311375.1 Mytilus coruscus | reverse complement strand
TTTTATGCCCCACCTACGATAGTAGAGGGCATTATGTTTTCTGGTCTGTGGGTCCGTCCGTTCGTCTGTTCCGCTTCAGGTTAAAGTTTTTGGTTAAGGTAGTTTTAATGAAGTTGGAAGTCCGAACATCTTGAAACTTAGAACACATGTTCCTATGATAAGATCTTTCTAATTTTAATGCCAAATGAGAGTTTTTATCCCAATTTCACGGTCCACTGAACATAGAAAATGATAGTGCAGTGGGGCATCCGTGTACTATGGACACATTCTTGTTTATTTTATGTTTTAAACCACTATTTCATCTTTAAATAGTTTTGTCTCGTTCAAATTTTAACGCTGTCTTTAAATGAGTTAGGAGATTTTAGGAAGATTTTTTTCATTGAGATATATAATGAATGTGTTAAATGTGTTAATTACTTGGACCGTTTCTAAGTTAGTTTCGTACACTGGAGGTAGCACCAAAGACAACTGTACAAACAGAAAATTAAATTTCGTCTCGAAGGACTAAAATGAAAACAAAAGGAAGCGTTTATGTATTTCAAGACAAGGTACATTGTCTTGACAAATTTGGAGTTTAAAATGCTTTTAAAATATAAAAAAATATCTTCTATTTTTGTTTCCATAGCAACGGTAACAAATTCCGATATTGTAAAGAAAATGGCTTCTGAGACATCATTTTTTTTTAGTAATCGGCAACCTGCTTAAGCATAATATATCCACAACAAAAACTGGGAATTCTAGAACAGATTGCTGACTATGTTCGTCAAGTTTCCATGTTTATAACGCTTCAAGTTATGAGGTTTCATTCATTAAGAAAGGAGGATTTTCCAGTGTTCACGGAACTTTGGTGAATTGTTTATGTCTATTGGCGGATGCTCCCTTCCGATTTTTATGAATTGTAAATTTGACATTTCCGAGTTATGTAATTTTTTATCCTAAAAAGCGGGGATTGTCACGTTTTCGGACAATAACTATGAAGTGCTCTGAGCAGTTTTCGTGAAATGTTGGTGACTGGTTTATATCTATTAAAATACCTTCCTTTCGATTAGATATCATTAGTAATCAAAGGTACCAGGCTTATAATTCAATACGCCAGACGCACGTTTCCTCTACACAAGACTCATCAGTGATGCTCAGATCAAAATAGTTATAATTCAAAACGACAGACGCGCGTTTCGTCTACATAACTCATCAGTGACGCTCAGGTTAAAATAGTTAGAAAGCAAAACAAGTACAAAGTTAAAAAGCGTTGATGACCAAAATTCCAAAAAGTTGTGCCAAATACGGCTACGGTTATCTATGCCTGGGATAAGAAAGTCCTTAGTATATGATATCGAGATGTCATGGAACTTTAAATTTTGAAACAGCGACGGGCGTATCATCGCTCATTGTGCAGCTCTTTATTAGCATTGTCCTTGTGACTAATGTTATTGCTTCTGAATTTTGTTCATTTGTCAATGCTGTATAAATATCAGTTAATTAATTAAACAATGTTTTTGTTGCTGTTAAGTGGATCGCAACAGCTTATGTTCCAAGTCTATAAAACTTGCTGAATATGTTTTCTCTGCATTGATGTCAACAGTAAAAATGTTCACCCACCTTCATTTGCAGGTACCATCAAACTGAAATGTGTTGACAGAGTCCTTGCTGAAATTATGTCTGCTGACTGAATATTTGCAATCACATTAGCCAGCAGTGTCATTCATTTGGCAAATTTCACTTCTAATAAATCAGCCAATTCTAGACCGGTCATGTCTTTATAGCTAATTTGATAACATTCCTACACATATGACAACTAACGTCTTATCGTATTTTTCCATTGATCAATGTTTTTTTGTTGATAAATTTCATGGCTTAACTCTCGCTTGACCAAACATAATTTGCATGGATCCTTTTTGAGTTGGTATAAGAATACATCAAACAACAAAGTCGGGTTTAACTTTCAAATGTACTTTATGTAGAATAAATCTAATATCTACAATTCATTTACAAAATAAACATATCTATATACAACATGCCGTATTTATCCAATTAAAAGGTCCGGCAGGTTAACTAATATTACTGGAAGGTTGGGTGTTTCTTAACTTTAAAACCATTCGTTACCGATAAAGTATTTATAACCGTTGACTTAATCGAATATTCGTTTTTTTTTTTTTTTATTTCTGCTGAAATGAAAGCTGATTTCTAGAAAACCTCTCATATTATCCCAATAAAAGTTTTACTTATCTTTTTAGGAATACATTTTCTGGATGTTTTATTACAAGTAAAGTGCCAATACACTTTACACTTTAAGACACAAAAGGAAGAACAAATCATCCTAACACGGACGCTTGTCGTATTGGTTGTTATCGTAGTGAAAAGGATAAAATATTACATGTACCGGATGTTACAGTGAGATTTATAAATGCTAATTGATATAAATAGGTCACCTTGACAAATTTAGAATGCATGTACTATCATACAAATTGCTATAAGTATGCGTAATTGATTCATTGTGGTATTTTATTTCTGCAAAGTGCATGCATATTAATTCTTTACATATACATGATATAACGTAAAATAATAGAAAATATAAAAAAAAAAGAGTTTGTTTTATAATCAAACTGAATACAGTTCTTCAAGGTCTAGTTTGTATCGATTTCTTTTATGCAATGAAATCTCTTATTTTCTTTGATGTAGACTTGTGTGCTGTGACTCTGCCTTGTCCGTCATATCTTTCTCAGACAGTACTTTTGTTAACATGGTCTCGATTGTATGCTAGCATTTACTGGTTAATATCTAAACTACTGCCAGCAATTCTTTCCAGTAAAATTGACGACACACTTTTGTCTTGAAGAAGTTGTTTCAAAATTTTGTATCGTATAACTGACAGCTTGGAGTGTTTACAAAGTTCTATACAAGACTTAGTTCAAACGGAATGGATAATAACATTTTAATATAAAACTTCAGAAGCATTACCAATCTGTTAGTATGTTCATGTTGTTTTTTTCATTGGATTCGGAAATGCGGAAAGGTCTTGTGCGTGTTTACCAAATCTCTATTTTCGTTGTTGATTATTATAATTTCAATTGTGTTACAGTATGGTGAATTACCTATCGCTCTTTGTATTGATTCAACATTCTGCAGTCGCAAGTAATGTATATTATTATACTGTTTCAGATAAAATTCTTGTAAAACTTGGTTTATTGTAAAACTTGGTTTATTCTCTGCAAATATTCACAACGGTCCATCAAGGATTCTACACTTTGGGAATGTTTATAGCTGACCGTTAATTGTTACATGATGTTTCAGTCATATTAATTTGGTTTAAGTGATCACTGACCTTTTTCCTTCATTTCGGTATGCTGGAAACATTCTTTGATGCGGGACGCCATATTGAAATTGGACAAATGCGCGAAATGGAAACGATAGTTTGTCGCGTTCTGTAGTTATAAGCATTGTGTTTTAGTGTTTTTATAACATTTGATTGAAACAAACGAGTTGGAGAACGGAAACGAAAATGTAGCATATTCGTCATTTAAAAGGAGTATAACCCATTTTGACAAGAATTGTAAAGGTGACGCAACCCAATTTCAAACCTGATCTGTGTTTTGTGGAATAAGCATTGTGTACAAGTTTTACAACATTTGGTTTATGTTAACTAATGTTAAGAGAACGGAAACGAAAAATTCAGCATTTTTTTTTATGTTTATAAAGGTGCATTACTAATGAACTGATAATTTGACGCCACAGAATTTCGGCTTGATCTGTGTTTCGCGGTAATAAGCATTGGGTATAAGTTTTTTAACATTTGGTTGAGGCAACCCAAACGGAAACCAATTTTGGTGACGAACGTACGCGACAGACAAAAGTAACACTTAATGCTCCCTCCGCTTAGACGGAGCATTAAAAAAAAACACACTTTCTTGGAAACACATGTCATGTTTATGTACAGATATAGATGTACATTGCATTTGAAGAATTTGAGAGAACTATTTGATATCGAATATGACTTTATCATTCATAAATGTGATTGTGATTTCGATATGTATGTTGGTATTGTTAGCTTTGTAAAAAATGCAATTGCATTATAATGACCTCTGAACAAATGTTTACTTCAAAAGGTTGTGCCAAATACGACTAAGGTTATCGAACAGCGGTATACTACTGTTGCCTTTATTTATCTATGCATGGGATAAGAAAATCCTTAGTATTTCGAAAAATTTATACTTTTGTAAACAGGAAATTTATATAAATGACCATATAATTGAAATTCATGTCAACACCTAAGTGCTGACTACTGGGCTGGTGATATCTGCGGGGACGAAACGTCCACCAGCAGTTGTATGGACCCAGTGGTGTAAATAGTTATCAAAGCTACCATGATTATAATTTAATACGCCAGATGCGCGTTTCGTCTCAATAAGACTCATCAGTGACGCTTGCTCAGATCAAAATAGTTATAAAGCCAAACAAGTACAAAGTTGAAGAGCATTGAGGACTCAAAATTCCAAAAGGTTGTGCCAAATTAAGCTAAGGTAATCTAAGCTTTAGTATTTCGAAAAATTCATAACAGGAAATTTATATAAATGACCATATCATTTATATTCATGTCAACACAGAAGTGCTGCCAACACTTGAGGCTCTGTTCCTATCTAATACTGTAAATCCAGAAATTATTGCGTGCATTTATATTTGCGATTTTGTCATTTTGGACTAAAATGCGATTTTAATTTTTGCGATATTGTGAAAAATCCTGTTTAATTCATATAAAAAATTCAAAATGAGAGTTTAAATTATTGCGATTGTAGCCCTGTCGCATTTTTCGCAATAATAAAAACATCGCAATAATTTCTGAATTTACAGTATACCCTAATTTTTCGGTTGCAGTTGATTATTCCCCGACCTTTATCCGGGACGGCCTCTATTACAAGATCTATTTATTGTTCATTTGTTCTTGTCCTGAACATGCATAAACTATTTGTCACTTTTTATGGTGTTAGTCCACTGAAAGAAACCCCCAAGGATGACTGGGGAATAGAAGTATGGTCACCATTGGTCTTCCTCCGACCGGCAGTAAAACCCTTGCTAAAGTGGGGCGTCCGTTTGGCTGTGCGGGATGTACAAATTTGCAGCCACGTCCGGTCAGAATGGGGACGTTAAATCCGATGCCTCGTGTGAAGAGAGTGCCACGCTCTTTGCACGTTAAGAACCCTTGCAACAACTCTTTGAGGGGTCCGTAGGTGACCTGTTGCAAGGCTAAATTTCTGTCCCTATCCAATATACCCTCATTTCCGTGGCAGTCTAAATTTCTCCGACCTTAAACCCGGACGCTCCTATTACAGAACCTACCTATCAATCAATCCACTGAAAGAATTGCATGTTCAACTTTATAAGAGGATCCGTATATTGATTGTTGTGAGGTTAAATTCGGTCTCTGTTCAATTAACCCTCAATGTTTGGTGGCATTCCAAATTTTCTGCTCTTCATTTCAGTATACCATTATTACAGGTCTTAGTTATTATATATACTGTTAATTTATTCTCGTCCACACTTTGCACAAGTATATGTCAATGCATTCAAAGGAAAAACAATAAACCAATCATTATGCTGTCAAATTTGCCAAATCGCATCACCCAAGAAATTTAATGATAGTTGGAATATGTAATAACCAATGCATGCAATAACTGTCAACGCATGATGGCGTTTTGATCTTTACTCGTCACGAAAACATTTTCTTATACTGAAAGCGTGTCCATCTCTACACGATGTATCGTATATACTGTCCAAGTTATGTTGTGACGTGTCTGCGTACTTGTGCATCCAGCTAAGTGAAACCCACACTCCACTTTGGCTACTATCTGCATATATTAATGTAAAAATCATGATTATATTTCTGTTTCTTACTTTAAAATAATAATTTAGTGCAGGTAACAGCCTTTTCAGATCAAAATTATTGATTTTTCACAAAGTTAAAAAAATTGTTACATGTAGAGGTGTTGTACCGCTATATTCTCTATGAAAGAGTTTAGAATAGTTACTTATAACCAGTACTTATCCTGTTATTTAAGTCATTGTTATATTCGGTTGACAATTTTATTCAAATCTCATTCTTTGAAAACTACAATACATTGTTCAAATACATTTATTATGTTTATATAAATAAACTTAAAACGTATCTTTGGAATTTCCTTCTATTAAAAGAATGTGATCATTACAATTTAACAATTATTTATATAACAGTTAAACTACCACTTGTCCTTATGCTCGTTATATAGTAAGTGCGACAAACTTCACTACATTTCAAGTGGTAGGCTACCCGAATCTCTCCAAACCACTTTACTAGTAATTGACAGTTGTTCTTTCTCAATTCTATGTTTTTTTCTACAATGATATTTGCTACAACATTCAGTTTTATTATAAAGCATCCAGATAGTCTCGTTTATACTCAATGCTCTTCAACTTCGTGCTTTATTTTGCCTTTTTAACTTTTTTGGATTCGAGCGTCACTGATGAGTCTTTTGTAGACGAAACGCGCGTCTGGCGTAAATGCAAAATTTAATCCTGGTATCTATGATGAGTTTATTTACAACCACTGGGTCGATGCCACTGCTGGTGGAGTTTTAATTCCCCGAGGGTATCACCAGCCCAGTAGTCAGCACTTCTGTGCTGACATGAATTATCATTGATATAGTCATATATATAAATTAACTGTTTACTAAACTTTTGAATTCTTGAAATACTAAGGCTTTTCTACCTCAGGAATAGATTACCTTAGCTGTATTTGGCAAAACTTTTAGGAATTTTGGTCCTCAATGCTCTTCAACTTCGTACTTTATTTGGCCTTTTAACTTTTTGGATTCGAGCGTCACTGATGAGTCTTTTGTAGACGAAACGCGCGTCTGGCGTAAATACGAAATTTAATCCGGTATCGGTGATGAGTTTATTTACAACCACTGGGTCGATGCCACTGCCGGTGGAGTTTTAATTCCCGAGGGTATCACCAGCCAGTAGTCAGCACTTCTGTGCTGACATGAACTATCATTGATATAGTCATATATAAATTAACTGTTTACAAAACTTTTGAATTTTTGAAATACTAAGGCTTTTCTACCTCAGGAATAGATTACCTTAGCTGTATTTGGCAAAACTTTTAGGAATTTTGGTCCTCAATGCTCTTCAACTTCGTACTTATTTGGCCTTTTTAACTTTTTGGATTCGAGCGTCACTGATGAGTCTTTTGTAGACGAAACGCGCGTCTGGCGTAAATACAAAATTTAATCCTGGTATCTATGATGAGTTTATTTATACATGTGGATTTGATTAACATGAGGTAGCGTGAAGAAAGACTGAAGATCGATTTTGATTACCTTAGCTGTATTTGACAAAACTTTTAGGAATGTTTGGTCCTCAATACTCTTCAACTTCGTACTTTTTTTGGCATTTTTAACTTTTTTGATTCGAGCGTCACTGATGAGTCTTTTGGAGACGAAACGGGCGTCTGGCGTACATATAAAATTTGAATCCTGGTATCTATGATGAGGTTATTTAAAATTACATTTTTTTTTGTATTTTGTGTTGAGTCATGGAAACAACTATGTCTAGGTTAATCTGACACTTTAAATGAAGTCAATGGAGAAAAAGCTTATTTGTTCGAACCTGAAAACGAAGTACTCTGCTCTTTTTCTGGGTTTGAACTAATGGACAAAGAAGGAATTGAATGTCTCATGGTCAGACTGAAGGCTCGCTAAGTACTGAACAAAACCAGCCAATAGAATATACCCTTCTGCATTAGGCTTGAACCTCAAGGCCTAGGGTGACTGGGGAAATGAAATACGGTTACTACATGTCCTCTTCAGACCTGAATTAAAACTAATACTAAAGTGCGGCGTCTGTTTGACTATTCGGGATTTACAAGTACGCAGTCACGTTCGATCAGAAGCGGAACGCTAAATCTAATGCCTCACGCTCTCTGCACGTTAATGTGATACATAACACTACATGGTTATCATTCTGTGAATATCAACTTAACGTTTTAAGAAAGTTTCGATTGTATGAGAACTCTATAGCTTCTCCATGATCAAAATTAATATAAGTGTGTAGATCAAGTTTATAAAAGTTTGTATCTTTGTCAATGGGTCGGTAAATATTTTTTCAAAATTTTATAAAAAATAAATTCGTAAAAATTATTTTATTCTAGGTGTTTTGTGCCACCTCAAGTTCCCTTATTACAACTCATAGAGGGTCCAGTCCGTAGATGACCTGTTGGTAGGACTTACTCATTGTATTGTATATATGTAAAACTGTTTTCGCCCTGAACATGCATGAAGTAATTGCCACGGTACGTTAAGCAACCAACAATCAATCTATCATCTGTCTTGCAAACAAACATGTGCTATAAAGAATTGCCAGACCCATAAACATTCATGTAACAAGTATCATTGGTTGAATGATTTACATCACTATTTGTTGCTGTTAAACTTACATTGTTATTGATCAATCACCTGATACAAGGAGTTGTACCATGACATTATAGTTGAAGAAAGAATCGTAGATGCATTTTATAAGCCAAGTTGTTTTTAACTTTAATTGTCCAATTTCATGGATGATTCTACATCTTAAAAGGCAATAACTCTCATATATTTAATGGGGAAACAATCTGGTTTACAAATTTAATCAAGAAATTGTTGATAGTAGACCTGTGTATAAATTCCAGTAGAATCTGTCAAATAATGTACTTTTTGGAGTAATGCAAGCATCATGTAACACATTTTATGAAATTGGTTTTCAAATATAAATGAGATATTGTCGATATGTAGTTGTGTTTAAGCTGATAAGGCAGCAACCATTTGATTTTCGGGGGGCTATGGATTTTTGGAAAAAAAAGTTTGTTTCAGTTTTGGAGAAAAATAATTTGTTTTGACCCTGAGAAAAAAATTTGTTTCACCCTCAGCTGCCACTATATGTAATGCTAAAATTGAAAGAAAAAAATTGTTTTCGACTTGTCGCCAAAAAATAGAAAAAATAGAAAGTTTGTCCGGAAAAAATCCATAGCCCTCCCCTTAGAAAATCAAATGGTTGCTGCCTAAAGATAATTTGAATCTGTTAAAGGATGCAAATGAAAGTGCTAACAATATCAGATAAATATTACTTAACGTCTTAAAGGGCTATAACTTCCATAATCGTTGACGAAAAATGTGGTTTTGAAGTAAACTGAGATATTGTCAGTTTATAGCTTATGTATAAATATTTTTTACTTTTTTGAAAGAATAAAAAAGCTAGAGCACTAATGAGATTTGTAAGCACAAGTCTGCAGTTTCCTGTACGGGAAATTTTAATGCATTTATCGAGACTAAACAATTAGTTTAACTTACTTCCACACAAAAAATTTCAATGTTTACAGTAATGATTGATTGATTGTTGGTTGCTTAACGTCCAGTGGCAAATATTTCATGCATATTCAGGACGAGAACAAATTAACAATAAATACAATAGGTAGGTTCTGTAATAGAGGCGTCTGGGATTGAGGTCGGAGAAATTTAGACTGCCAAAGGAAATGAGGGTATATTGGATAGGGACAGAAATTTAGCCTGGCAACAGGTCACCTACGGTCCCCTCAAAGAGTTGTTGCAAGGGTTCTTGACGTGCAAAGAGCGTGGCACTCTCTTTACACGAGGCATCGGATTTAACGTCCCCATTCTGACCGGACGTGACTGCGAACTTGTACATCCCGCACAGTCAAACGGACGCCCCACATTAGCGAGGGTTTTACCGCCGGTCGGAGGAAGACCAATGATGACCATATTTCTATTCCCCAGTCACCCTTGGGGGTGTTTACAGTAATGAGTTGCAATATAAATGACAACACATTCATCTAGGTAATCTTGTTACCTGTAAAATAAAGTTGCGCAGATCTTTTCCTTTAAATTTGGATAACAAGTTCATGTCTTGTATCATCATCAATTCTCCAATTTCAACTCTCTCTACATAACTTGATAACTCCTTATGATGGTCAGTATGCACACCTTTTGGTATACTCCAAGCGGTCAATTTTACATCTGTAACTATCTAGCCAGGTGATCGCATACCACACGATGTCCTATCTTGTGTTGTCCTTGCTGGCTTTGGTGCTGGTTCCTCAACCCTAATGGGAGGCAGAGGAATACTGGGGATGTCCAAGACCTCTCCATGCTCAACATCAGATGCCAATAATACATTTTATGCTCTCTCCCAAGAGACACTATTTGCCTCTCTTCCTCCTCTGGTGTGGATGACTCCCTCAACAGAGTGGCTGCCACCCTACAGGGAGTAGGATGTGGTCTGGAAATGGCTTAGGTGACTGATGCAACTTTCCCACCTGTTCTAGCTGTGACATAACGGAGTGGGGTAGGTGGTTCCATCCTATCTAATGGTGAAGTGGTGGTGTTCGTAGCTCCTGCCACTTCTTGGCCCTGTTCAGACTAGAATCACTGCTTGGACTCTTTTAAGCCTTTTGGGCTGGCCCAACTGTCTCCCGTGGAAATAGTCGGGCCACAATCTTACCTTCCACCGTCTGCCTAACCTGAGTCAGAACCTTTTCCTCCTCCAACCCTGTGATACCAGTTTGCCTAACCACCAATGTAGTGGGAGTCCTGGCCATGATTCTGGTCAGCTCTCCCTAAAGTCAGACCGGTGACTCGCACCTTAGTGCTGTTCTATTAAATGTCTCCTCACTATTCTTTTCCTGGCGGACACACAACTATTTCTGTTGGCCTGACGACATAGGGAGCATGCCCGTTGCGTGACCTGTGAAAAGAATGAATATTATGAAAATTTATACTGAGCGTATGGTTTCTATGAATAACATACATTAATTGCCTACATTTATACCAATAGTTAGTTTTAAATTCTGCATTCCACGAGAACGTTCTCTACAGTGGATGCTTCTTAAACTTATATTGTTGTCAGCAATAACAAGCAATAACTAATAATAGTTTTTTTTTCTTTTTTTAAGCAATCATATGTTGGATGGTCTACATCTAAACTTATGTTAGTATTAAAAAGTTGATGGTTGCCAAATATTTATGCATCAAACATGGAGCACAAAAAATCAAATGCTTTATTTAAATATATGCATATAGAAATATAGAACAAAGTTGATAGTACATATACCATTTAAGAGAGCGTTCTCTACATTAGAAGTTTCCACAATCAGTATTTCTTTCATGAACAGAAATGCTGTTTTATTTCTTTTTATCCTCCATTAACAATGTTTAAGCATTTATTTTGAACTATATTAGGGCATTGCTGCCACATTGTTCAGCTTTAATTTGTCATGATGAACCACTTTTGGTACTAACAAACGGACAACACTAGTCTTTTTTTTGAAATTTGCGGTTAATCGCTCGCTTTTGTGTTGGGTTATTTAACCACCCAAATTAGCCTACATCATATAGTTAATGATAGACCTTATAGTCATAAAATATTGTCATTGTTTGACCAAATATTTTTAATCTTGTCCTAGCAAATTCATTTATAAATTGGATACATTCGACCTAGAGTAGCAGGAAGTAAAACTGTCAAAATCACAATTAACTGCATAATATATTTCAGTGAAAAACACACTTGTCTAACCACCATCTATCTGTCCTAATTTTTTGTTGTTGAAAAGTTGTGACGTTGAAATTCAAAAAAATAATAATGACCATTTCATTAGGGAGACAACAAATAATGTACTTATATTTTTATATGTTTTTGTGTACCTATCATACTGGTGATATGATTTGCCCGATGCAAGCAAATGTTCAGTATCAAGGTCTGTTCCATTGTAACTTTCCTCAATTTGTTTTTTCGTATTGTCAATTGTTCTAGTAATGTTGAGTTCTTTATTTGTTGCAGACACCTTTGGTGTTAAGTTTAACGAATCAGCTACAGCTTCCTTTAATTCACATTTAGGTTTTTCTCAATCAGTGGTTGAATTATTCCAACAAAAGTTTTGACCACCCTTTTTCCTTGAGTCGCAGTAATAAATTTTGCACTCAGGGAGTTGAATTACTCGACAATTAGTGTGCATTCTGAATTCAAGCCAGACTGTAAAAGGAAGTATTCAGAAAAGTATGCTCCAGAGTACAGTTTGGCATTCAAAGCAATTATGCAAGGAATGTTCGCTCTTTGTACCATCCGACAGTTTTAGGCGGTTACTCAAATGCAGAGAAATTGTCACATCTTTGAGTTAATGATATGCCATTATAGTATTTAGAACTAAAGGATTTATACGAACTACATGTATTTAATTCTAGTTCGTTAACATGCTTGTTGAAGTTGCTAGTTTCAGATATATCCTTTGAGCTTCTCCTATAAAATCCTTGGCAAAGTTGCAATAATTCATATCAATGAAGAAATTGTTTTGTCAGATCATGTTTTTGCATTATGAAAATTATACAAATAACACTAATTGGTGTTAAGAAGTTGGAATGTATTTTCAATTGTGCTTTGTCATTGAATCCTCTTCATGCCTGTTTCAAGGACAGAATGTGAACATTTTGGTTTTAAATATTGATTGAATGTTGGTAGCTTAACGAATTGCAATGCTGGAAATCTCGGGCGGTCTGCTTCATTGCATGTAATGGGAAGGAATTGTAACCCTGAAAGGACAAGGACGCAGGATTAAATTATTGTAATTGTAACTAAGACCTTATTCCAATTCATGTTTACCCGCTATCCCCATCTGTTCTTTTCACAATAATTCAGTGGTTTTTAAAATTTATCTCTTATCACTCCTCGAGAGAATATTCACCAAATAGACAAAAAGTCTATAGTGAATATACGTTACACATTGTAAAAGCATAAAAGAATATGGAAAACCAGTCATTACGATACTTCTAGTTATACTATTATAACACTATATATGGCTATTGTTTATTATGGTGTGTAGCACTGTCCCGAGTGCGTTCTTTTGATTCATTATATATTGTACCTGATCCAGACACAATGGTAAATGGAAAGCACACAACTCAAACATTGCTTTCAAAGACAATGATAATGTAGTAGATATACTTCAAATAGGCCAGCAATGCTTTTAAAGACAAATAATCCTAAGCACACAGACGCTAGTATAAAAATAAAAAATAATTGTGAATTTAAGTCCACAAAATCATACTTTGTAGAATTAATGTGTATAAAGATGTTTCTTACTTAAACTAACATAATACATGCATAAAGCATATTTTAACTTTAAATTTCAGCAGCAAAGAACTATTTGGCATGCAGGGGGTTAAAACTAACTATACAAGTGACTGGCAATTTTCCACGGTTTTTTTCCTAGTAAAACATAATAATGTACGACTGTTACTAATCAAGTCTTCATTTTTCCATAATATATCAGTTCGTATGAATAATGCATTCCTGCTGCACTCGAGAATTAAACACATACGTAGCTTCTGACAGTGCTCAGGTGTCACAATTTCCAATATATAGCATGTCCATAGGGAAAATATTCATATAAATCAGTCGAATATAATTTATACTCACCAAAAAAGAGCACGACAAATAGGTAAATTGTTGGCAAAATAAAAATATTATGAAATATACCTTAATTTGTTTTTACATTTTCTGTAATGAACATTACATGTAGTAATAAAATCTGCATGAGCCCTAAGGGCAACACTTACATTAATTATCAGTAACTTGTTGATATGTTTATGAAAATCACCTGTTCTTTTTCTCAATTTGGTGAACCACACCAACCTCCTCTATGAAATTGACTGAATGTGCATTTGTATACCGTCAAACTTTAAAACCTCTAGGCAAACAAATAACTAGTATATATATAAGTATTCCTTAGTATGAACCACTTTCAGGTAAATGTTACTACAGCTTAGCTTACACAATACAGATATATATGATGAGTTTTTTATCCATAGATATCTAAATGTGATAAGTGGTGTCTAAAGTACCATAATCTCAACTGATTGTAATGTCATTTTCATCATCCCTATCAAACGACTCTTCCATGTTGTCCGTACTGTAACATTGATGTCCCACTAGTCGTGGCCCGGGGCGGGGAGAAGAGACCGTACCATCTTTTTCCTGAAGAGGGCCGAACCCGATTCCATTCTTTCCCTTCCCGTGCTGGTTTTTTTACTTTGATTTCCTCTACCTCCAAACCAACCCCAACACATGTTGGAGTGATTCAATCCTGTGGGTACTGCACCCAAGACCATCTGAATAAACATTTTAAATCTCATTTGTTATTTTACAATTTTTTATTGATACAATTAGATACATGTTATATAAATGGTTCTTTCACCAATTTTAATAGGTTCAGAAATATCCAGCAACTTATATAATTTATCATCACTCGTATTATCATTATTTTCACGATATTGGACACGACCACTAAATCTGAATTATACTAAACCACAGTAAATTTTTAGGGAAAATATATCAAAATTATTGTACCTCTACAACGATTAGAACCTAAATTCGGAAAGATCTATAAAAATTTAAAAAAAATATATCTATATGTTTGTTACTTTTAAATAAGTGTTTATTGCATAAATAGGTGACTGGATAACGTATATATAGGTTTGTTGTCTAAATATCTGGTCAAGTTTAATGGTTCCTTATTAACAACAGCTGTTTCTCCTTTTACTCTCAATTTCTTTTGATTCAGCAGGTATACCTTTTCTAGTTTGTCTGACAGTACCTCTAGCTCCAACAATACATTCCCTAAGATCAGAAAATAATTGTGGAGAGCTGGTAGTAATAATTGTCGCTAAAATGTATATGGTCTTTCCTCAAATATATAAGTTCCCATTGCCCAATTTGTACTGCGTGGTATTGATTGTGTGAAAACATTAAATTTAGAACAGTATCAATTTTAAGAGTCGCACAACATATATGCTTTATTTACTTGGTTTGTCAGGTATTATTTCACTTACAGTCTGGTAACCAAATCTCTGGTTTCTGTGTATCAATTTCAGAACTAGCAGGTGCGATATTTGAAGATTGGATATTGTTGGCATAATACGGTACAGATTGTTGTATTTGAAAAACATTTGCTTGGCGTGCTGGCAAACAATCTGTACATGTTTTGCACTACCTGTTGTATATTGTGAAACTCTGTGTTAAATACAGTTGGCATCTGTTTGTTTACAAACGGAAAACCACAAACTACATCGCCAGGATAATACTTTGGACGTAATACATTTTATTATCATATGTTGTTTTAAGCGTCATTACAACACTGAATTGAGATTATTTGGTTGGGTTAATCTTCTCACATGCAGCCTATCCTTTACTACTTTCGTGAATGAGTTACCAGATTTTGCTTCAGAAGCAAGTAAGTATAAGCTCAGCCTCTTAATCAGCAAGTTTCTTTTTAATGATTTTGAGCCAATTTGCATTTTTTTATCATCTCTATCACTACTGTGAGAATACCCATTAATATGCCATTAGAGTTACCCATTAAATTAGGTCTATTAATTACGGTTACATTTAATGGTACAACTCTAATGGCTTTGCCCATTATATTGATTGTCTTTACCATTAAAAAGGTAATGTTAGCCTTTAAATAAAAACCATGAACCTGGGAATCATGGCCATCAATTGTGACCCTTAATTTATTCCTTTATATTAATGGCATTAATTAACAAGATAATGGCCATTATATTAAACCCTGAAACTAAATGTAAGGGCCATTAATATCTCTTAAATAAGGGTTAATGGGCATGAATTATGTTTTCAAAATTTTAATGGGCATCAAATGTAACCGTAATTAATAGCACCATTACTTCTCTGGGAAATTTAATTGCTACTACTGCATTTTAATGGCCATTCAAACGAAAAGATATTTGGCTTTAAAATAATCATTAAATTTAGTTTGATGACCATGAAAAAGTAATGGGTACACCTATAAAAAAATGTAATGGCCATTATTATTTTAATGGATGATAATTTCTCTAATTGCCATTAAAATTATTTCATGGCTGGCATGTTACTTTAATGGCCATTAAACTCGTTTAATTGATGGCTTGTTACTTTTAATGGCCATTTACCTCTTTAATGGATGGCTTGTTACTTCAATGACCATTAAACTCTTCAATGAATGGTTTATTACTTTAATGACTTGATGAATCAAACAATTGGCATACACATTAATATATAAACACAAACATAGGTTAAAAACACTCTAATGTCCATATGATATTATTCATACTTTGTTGCCAATCAAAAATATAATTAAAGACATATATACATTGTACGGTCAACTCTGCTTTAATGGAACCAATGCATATACTCTCAAAAGTTACTATCAGAAATAACCAATGTAATTTATAATTAACCTTCATATAAAGTGCAGTACCTTTAATGGACACCATGTTTCACCAAAGAGGGCCTGTTTAAAACAAGTTTGACTATACATTGGTCTTTATTCCAACAAGTCATTAATAAGGTCACACGAATTTGATTTATAGTTTATTTTGTAATTGTCCATACTAGTTTTGAACAGATATTGTTTTAAATAATAAAAATGAAAGAACAGTGAAAAAATTACACAACTTGTAAAGAAAACATACATCTGAAAATGTGAATCCCTCATCAAATTTAAGAATCCTTTGACTTCAAAAAATAAATTGAAATTAAAAGAGTAGCATTAACACTCACATTTTTTAACTTTCAAAAATCCCAAAAACTAGAAATAAAGTTTGTGTGGCCTTATTGTAAAATTATAAAATGTGTGTTTTAGCTCACAGGTGAACAAAGAATGGAAAACAACTCATATTCCTGACTTGGTTCAGGCATTTCCTTTGATCTATTCATCAAGATAATAAACAAAAACTGCGAAATTTCCTTAAACAAACTATCATTGCAAAAGGATGTTGTGAAGAAAGTCTCCAAAATGAATACAAATTGAATACCCTCTCTTCTAAAATTTGTTTCACCCTGGAAATGCCTTTTAATAGATATTTTTGGGAACACCCTCAACAAAAATTTGGGTAGGGATTCCCCTAACACTGAATAAAGTTGAAAATGGAACAAATCAGGCAGAAATTCCTAGTACTCCCAACCCCTCGAAAAAATTGCATCCCCTTTGAAAAAAAATCAAATCATCCCATTCTAACTGAAGACCCCTTATCATTATTTGATGTGACCATCTGAATTGTTTTTTTTTTAATTTTCCCACAGACTTCTATAGTAAACCCTTATTTTCTATTTTTAGCCATGCCAGCCATCTTGGTTGGTGAACGGGGTCATCGAATACATTTTTGAACTAGATACCCTAAGAATGATTAAGGCCAAGTTTGGTTTAATTGGCCCAGTAGTTTCAGAGGAGATGATTTTGTAAAAGTTAACATACGATGACGGTTGCCAAGTGATGAGAAAAGCTCACTTGACCCTTTGGATCAGGTGAGCTAAACACTGCAAATAACAATGTGTTTACAGCTTCAGCTAAACACTGCAAATAACAATGTGTTTACAGTTTCACCTCACTTTCAAATTTT
>JAASAO010000127.1:92500-93660 GCA_017311375.1 Mytilus coruscus | reverse complement strand
GATTTTATCAAACCTTAAATTCAAGGGTTTCTTTGATATTCTGAATCTAAGCATCTATTCAGACTTTTGATTTTGGGCCCAGTTTTCAAGATGGTCCAAATCGGGGTCCAAAACTAAACTTTGTATGATTTCCATAAACATTGAATATATGGGTTTTTTGATATGCTGAATCTAACTGTGTATTTATATTTTGGACTTTGGGCCCCGTTATCAAATTGGTCCACATTGAGGTCCAAAGGGTCCAAAATTAAACTTTGTTTGATTTCATCTAAAATTGAATCTTGGGGTTCTTTGATATGCTGATTCTAACCATGTATTTAGATTTTGGATATTTTACCATTATAGGTAAATGTCCAATTTAAAATTTTTAAGTTCTTAGACCACATTCGTTATTTGTCAGAAACTATTCTATGTAAAATATTTAATCAAAATCCAAATTCAGAGATATATTTCACAATTAATAGAAGTTGTAAGTAGAGTCATATAAAAATAGATACAGCATCAATTCTAATCTTAGAACTTAGAAAATATGTATGAATAAAGAAATGTATAATTTAAGTTTGAAATTTACTGTTCATTATTAGATATTTTGAAAATTAATTAAAGTTAGGTTTTATAGATTTTTTAAAAACATTGTATTAGGAATGATATTTTGGAAAAACATTTTTTTTTTATGTAAATCTTTTGAAGAACTTCGTGGTAGGTTTGTTTGTTATTCTATTGAAATTAATTTTCAGAGTGCTCTCTCTCTATATATATATACATCAGTTGTTCGACCTGTTAGTCAAATGCGTTTTGTTAAAATATACTTTTCACTTTTTGGTCTTTTGGAAAATGTTGTTTGTGCTGTATTTAGACCCCTCTACCAAGAAATTTGTTTTACATGCACACGTATAAAATTGCGGTTTTATCCAACGCAATCAGAGGTTTGAACGTTGTTTTCAATTTAGAGTTGTTTATATTTTTTCGTTTGGGCTTGTATTATATTTTCCTTCGGTTAATATGATCCGTTCATCCTATTTCGACTCTTTAAAATTCAAGAGTCTATCCTAATTTGAGGTAAATTATATGGCCTTCCAAATACCGTTTCGATCCTAACATCACTGAAGAGACATTAATTGTCGAAATCCGGATATGGTGTATAAAATTGTTTTGCACCT
>JAASAO010000127.1:0-87500 GCA_017311375.1 Mytilus coruscus | reverse complement strand
AATTTTTTAAATTTGGGTTTTTTGGTTTTTAAAAATTTTTTTTTGGGGAAAAAAAATTTTTTTTTTTTTAAAAAATTTTTTAAAATTTTTGGGTCATTTTTTTTTAAAAATTTTTCGGGGTTCCCGGGGGGAAAAAAAAAAAATTTAAAAAAAATTTTTTTTTTTTTTTTTGGGGGGTTTTTAAAAAAAAAAATTTTTTCCCCCTTTTAAATTTAATTTTAATTTTTTAAGGAAAAATTTTTTTTAAACCAAAAATTTTTTTTTTTTAAAAAAAAAATTGGGCCCCTTTTTTTTTTTTTTTTTTTTTTTAAAAAAAAAAACCCGGAAATTTTTAAAAATTTAAAACCCCCTTTTTTTTGGAAAACCCAAAATTTAACCAAGGGAAAAAAAAAAAAAGGGAAAAAATTTTTTTATTAGTTTAAAATTTTGTTTTTCAAAAATTTTTTTGGGTTTTTTTAAAAAAATTTTTTTATTAAAAAAACCCCCAAAATTTTCAAAATTTTTTTTTTTTTTTTTAACCCCCCTTTTTTTTTTTTTAAAAAATTTGGTTAAAAGGTTTGGAAGTTTTTTTGGTTTTTTTTTTTAAAAAAAAAAAAATTTTTTTCCTTTTTTTTTTGGGTTTTTTTTCCCCCTTTTTAATTTTAAAATTTTGTTTTCATAAATTTCCAATCTTAAAATATGATTTTTAACAAACTTTTCTTAAATTCTACATTCATAAATTACGAAATAAAAAATAAGGTTCAAACTTCCTTTGATTCTTTTAGGTCCCGTTTGGTCATAAAGTTTTCACGTATTCAGGTTCTATACTTCTTGGCTTTCAAATGTTTGGCTTTGAGCGTTCCTGATGAAGGTTAATCCAGAAAAGTGCTTCATACTCACGAAATTAATAATTAAAAGTGTAATTTTCAATTAACACAGACTGATTTGAGTGAAACATCTTACCAATGTAATTAAAGTATTAAGTTGAAGTTATCTAGCTTTGAAAATTTGTAAACTTATTAAAAAACTGTTTTGAAACACGTTTCATTATCTATGGCCTATTGACTTTAATTATTTTATCTGGAACTTTTTCCATACATGTATATCCTATCCTACCTGAGCCAACGAATGAGACTAATCACAGAATTTATACTTACCATGAGCAACATGACGGGTGCCACTAGTGCAAATCGACCAATAATTACCAGGATGGCAATGCTTGCGGCTTGTATCTATGGATACTCAATTAACCAGTAAGATATACAGTTGGCAAGTAACTCGACAAAATGATAGTATACCTACCACGAAATCTGGATCAAAACCATTATTTTGTATACATTTTGAAAAGTTCACATCATAATGACCATGTATTCTAAGTTTTAAGTTAACCATCACTGTATGGTAAAATACCTTAAACCAGAACTTTAAGCTGATCAGTGAAACGCAAAGTTTGTTAAGGTTTTGTTAAACACCCTAATGTGGCAGTCATCTTAAAAGGTTCACATCATAAATAAAATGTGTCTTTAGTGTCAAGTTGATATGAGCACAACTTCATGGTGTACTACTTTTAACCAAAACTATCACCTGATACGAGACTGACGTACAGAAGGACCGACTAACGGGTGAACGGACGAACAGAACGGAATTATTTTATGCCCTACTTTAGTAGTCGGGCTTGAAAAACAAAAAAGAAATAAACTAACGAAAATCAATATAGATTATTTCAAGTAAAAAGATGATAACGGTAACATCATTTTTTACAACATTTTATTATATTAGATTATTAAAAATAAGTGTACAAAATCAAGTGTTTTCTAGCAATGTGCAGTTTACTATCCATATCCGTATTTATCAGTATACGGATATGGATAGTAAACTGTACATCGCTAGAAAACTAAGAAATATTGATGCCAACGTTAAAAACGTTAATAATGTAGTACAAATAGACAGAAAATACGAAAAAATTTGAAAACATTGATTAACAAAATTGTAATCTGCTAACCGAGTCCCCGTGACAAAACCATGGCAAAAACGACAAACGACAGAATAACAACTGTGAACGAAACCCTACGTAGATATTAGAAAAATCCAATTATTCAATGTACAATATGATTTCGATGACTTACAATGGAACCCAATCTTGTAATTCTTTTGATAAGAACCGATTTACTCAAACTCTAAGAGTTATTCTTCCGATAGAGTTACAATTACGTGTTTAATACTTGATCCGAAAACAAAAGGCCGAGTAACACGAACCCAACCAAAGCTAGGGTGATCTCATGTGCTCCGGGAGATTAGGCAGATCCGTCTTCACATTTTGAAACCCGTAAATTTTAAAGTTTCATCAGTCATCAGTTCAATGAATGAAATTCCTCTAAATGAGCTTAACTGCGAAAACGTATTTTAACTGGATATAAACACTACAAAAATCGACAGAGAAACCTGATGGTCAATACACAGCCTTAAGTATTAAATAGGTGTCTGGAAAAGTAGTGAAATGTTTTGATAGAGGTTATAAAACCTTCCGTCAACACAATATTTAAAACATGACAAACAATTAAGGTATAACAGATGGCAACCATTTCCGAATTTCCTTAATTGTGAATGGTTAAACTGGCTTTAGGATCTCAACTCCATTTTAATCTCACGCAGCGGACTTACAAAATTACATAAAAGAAAAACAATTACAACCGCAGTGCAGGAAACGCACTTAGCTACTAAAACACGAAATAGTAATAGCGTAGAAACAAAACATTAATATAAATATTATACCGTATTGAAGAAATTTTGCAGTTTCTGAAAGCAAGCTCTACGTACGTTTTAAACCTGCTGTATCAAATAATGCTGTCATACCCTCTAATATTTGTGGCTGTTTCTCATAAAACTGAGATAACTATAACATAGAAATATCAGTGAGAAGATATAATACAGTACGTGCTATTTTGATCTTGTACATAATTTTTAAACAAAAGCCAAAAGAATCGTTTTATTTTGCTATAGACTATAAATTAAACACTGTCATCATGATCAACGATAGAAATGTCAAGCTTTTAATCCTCACGTGCATTTGCAAATAGTGTATGTATTTAAACAGTGGATACCAATGTTATCCTTCGCACAAAATATTAGACACATTGAAAATATTTTCATTACATATTAGCTCTGATTTTCGTTATCTTCATATAATTGTGATTTTACTTGATTATACTCTTTTAATTTAATGAAAGTAAAACATATCTTTACCAATTTCTATTAGCTTATTTAAATCAAACTTTTCAGATGAAAACGATGCTAGAGGGCCACCTTGAACTTGTAAAGGGACGTGTGAGTGTTTGCGCCATCTCGGGACGACAGTGTGACTGTGGGATAAAGAAAAGCAATGGATGCCCTTTTTTGGATTTTGGTTTATTAAGAGCAATAATAAACGATATTCTTTCTTTTGAGGCACTGAGGAAGTTTATTTTAGATACAGTTCATTGTGCCTAGAGCTTTTATAATGTTTTGTTTATTGAAATCTTCTTTTATGTAATAGGTAACATCTTTGGTATCAGCATTAAACCGCCTTTTATCATATATAAAATCAAATCTAAATGCACTAAACTAATATTTATATATGTTACAGTGAATTTGTAAAACCAGGGATTTTGTAAAATCCCGAACAGTTTAATTGGCTTAATAAAAGCCCCGAAATTTAAAAGGAATTTGATAAAATCACTGAAAATATTTTGTAAATCCCTATTTACAAGTTTAAACTTAATATCAGTAACGTATTTTTCTTAAAATAGATAGACCATTAATTGTTTAAATATATTAATTGAATACACTTTACTGGATTGCACTATTTTAAAGTTACTATGAATAAAAGGTATATGTAAATATAGATATAAAGACTACAATACATTTATTTTTGCATAATAACAATGAATAAGGTTGGACGACATCTGCTGGTATATAGTTTCTCTGCTTTTCGACAGACACACCTAGTTTTACATCTCCACATTGCCTACCTTATAAATAATATAAACAAAATTTACTTATTATCTGATTTGATCTAAAGAGTGGAGATAATATGGAAAATTATGTATTCCTACATACTAGCATGGATGTTTACCACAGTATCTAATATATGATAAAAGCAAGTGAAGGATGAAAAAATTGTCAAGGTGACCTATACTTTGTTCTGGTTGGTTACCTATCAATTGAAAAGCAGATCCAATACGAAGTATTTTTCGCATACTATCTGTCGTCTTTTCTATTTCTTGTGGATAGAATCTCTTTTATATGTAGCATATAAATGGGACAACACTTATTTGATTTTTAAATTTCCTTTTACTGATCAAACATGAAAAATCTACGATGAAAATATTTAACTTGTTTCCAGAGTTTGAGTCAGAATAATGTGCTTAGGTAGGGTGATATGTCTTTCTGTGAACTTTACAATGTGAACTAGCATTTTATATTCTACTTGATTAGCCTGTCGGTCTAGCAAAAACAGGATCCATATTCACATCACATTAATACATTCTCGTTCTGATATGCCTGTGATACTTGAAATTAATACGTGACACAGGAAGAAAGGCCAAAATCAAAATCAATTTATTTCTAACTTCTTGCAAGTTTTTCTACTCTTCAATGTATAATGTCCTTATATTTGATTTTAAAATGAATAAGCAGACTTAAGCTATAAACATAAACTAACTTCCAATCAAGGTATTAATATGATCTTGTTTTGTCTCTTTTGTGGGTCTTTGGAAATATGTTCCACAATTTCCTTATTTCTTGTCATTTTATTAATTAAATATGACATGTTCAGTGTTACTGTTGTAGGCTTTTGTCTTTTTCTAATGAATTACCTAAACGAAAATATTGATTTTTTTTATTATATCGGGAATTAAATCAGTGAATCTGTCTGTAAAATCATTTGAAATACTCCATGTTTTGTGATTTGCTGTCCTTTTACTAAAAGAAACAATTCCTGAAAGGAATTCGTATTTTTCAATCAGCTGTCGTAATTTTCATCAAGTTGGCTACACAAAACACCGATTTTGATAAAGAAATTAAAATGAAAAGTTACAGGTGTCATTTCCATGGAGGATGGAATAAGTTGTTAGACAAAAAAGTGTCAGACTAGATTAAGCACATACAATGATATTAACTAGAATTCATATTTAAAAGCGACACACTGCATTTACTAATAAAAATTCTGACGTACTGTAAACTCATATGACCCTCAGATTTTAATAGCTTACGAATATATCATACAGAAATCCACGCCAGTTTTGTTTCTGATTTGTTATATGATATCAAACTGTTAATGCACATTCGACAGTCACCTTTTAAACACTTTTCTATATGGGAGTTATCTCCTGTATACTGTTTTTTTGTTATCAGAAAACGTAAAGTTATCGCTTAAGTTTTCTCAAAACTGTTTATTACCTCCACTTTTGATTGCAGCAGTCCGGTTATATGTATTAAGAATTATTCCCTTTTTGTGTTTGATATGAGTGGTATTGTGATGTAGCTCATAAACTGTAAGTCATATATATCTAGAGTGATTTGATATGAGGTGCTTGGTCGATAAAAGAAAATGAATTCATGGAAAAAGGTCACGTTATGTTCCAAATATTTAACTTTGCATGTTATTGAAAATCCGTAAAAACCGACATAATGTTTTTATCAAATTATAAGTTACGATTTGACTCAACGCCAATACATTTTAACCGAAGTTTCTGGTGACCATTTATTGAAGTTTCTCCCATAAATATTAAAAAAACCTGTATGGTAGGATAACTTCTTAATCAAACATGAGACTTCGGGCTTTTAACTCATTATTTTCAGAATCCGTGTGAAGGAACTACAGTGTGAACTGTTTTGTTAACCGGAAGTAGTATATTATCTCCTCACAAAAGTTATAAAACATGATAGTTTTCGAACCAGTGTTATGAAAGATATCATATGACACCGGAAGTGGGTAGAGCGGAAGTATAGCCAAGTTGTTTTATTTCAAAGTGAAATACATATATATATATATATATTCAGTGAAAAGTAAGCCTCAGTTTACCTTGGACTTTTGAAACCGAAAGTAGCGGATCATCTCCTTTATCTCAAATAAAATCACTACAAACTATACTTTTTGGAATCTGTGTAAGATAAGTTAACTAAGGGTGATCTCGTGTGCTCGGGAAGGAAAGCATATCATGCTCAACTATACCTATGATTAAAAATCTAAACATCGTTGAGAACTTAACTTTCAAGTTTAGTATACGAGAAGCTTAATATCTTGACATATATATAGAATATCAACTCTCAACGGTTGAACTTTTCGAAATACTAAAACTTTTTTACCCAGGAATAAATAACCTAAGCTGTATTTGGCAAAACCTTTAGGAATTTTTGGTCATCAATGCTCTTCAACTTCGTACTGTATTTGGCAATTTTAACGTTTTGATTCGAACGTCACTGATAAGTCTTTTGTAGACGAAACGCACGCCTAGGGTGCATAATTTTAAACCTGGTATCTATGATGAGTTTATTTTGAAATAAACTTCGGAAGACAGTATGTCTATTGCGTGAGTGCATGCGTTTGTTCATGCG
Organism: Mytilus coruscus; assembly: GCA_017311375.1. Lineage (NCBI taxonomy): Eukaryota > Metazoa > Mollusca > Bivalvia > Mytilida > Mytilidae > Mytilus > Mytilus coruscus. The sequence goes on along the minus strand of JAASAO010000127.1, from coordinate 80,927 downwards.
TATTCGTATCAAAGAAATCAATTTATTTCGCAAAATATGCTAATATTTACCTAAAGTAACAGTTTCACAGCTCCATCTGTGCACTTTGAGAATCTTGCAATAAAACGGATAATTCAATACTGTTGACCAAGTAAAAATGCCCGAAAATATCCCAAAACGAAAGTTTTACAGAATTTAGCAAGTTATGAGTATCTATACACAAATGTACGCGAAAGACTTTCATAAGTAAAACTAAAATTATGATGGAACTAAAGTTTTATATTGTCTTTCTGATACATATTATTTTCTTTTGATTAGTGACGTCATTCAATTCAAAATTTTACAAACACATGTAGAATTTGTAAAAGTGACAGCGGCTTTTACGGCTTTTTATTGGAACATGTTGAAACTGTTAAAAAGTGAATGATAATCACGTAGACTCTTCAATTTTAAATTCCAGTAGGATTTGATAACTTTTAGATTTAAATCTTTGAGTGAAACACATACCATCATGTTTATAGGAGAAATTTGTCAAACCTCTTTCTTCAAGCCTCAATTCAATTTTCCAGGAGCAATGTTTACACATGATGTTGACCAGATGTGACAAAAATTGACACCATTGATGGCAAAATGAATCGATATCCTGAAGAAATTGCTGATGACATGTATTACGGATATACATTCTATACATTGGAAACGGTTCAAATGGTTCAGTTATACGTATCATTTTCATAAAATTCATTGATAAGATTTATATATATGGAGAGATAAAGATTGCGAGTTTGCACTCGATAGTGTTTAAAATATCAACTGAGAAAATCGATCAGCCATTCGATCAGTCTCAAGCTTTCCCTTTGCTTGACGATATAGTAAAACTGTCAAAACACCTTAAATTGGGGATAGCATAACTATGGATTTTGTCCTCGTAGAAATATAAACAATTCCTTCCTGACAGACTTGCATACTCTCTTTTCGCTGAGCTGAGCAATCGATCACGGTAAGATAGTATCTGTTTCTGTTATATGATGCTCAGTAGCAGGTGACTGGACATCAATTGTGGACAATAATTTAGTTGACGCATAATGGGCTTTTAATGAATTTTCTTAAAATGATTCACTAGAAGGTAACATGAGCAAGCACGGGTATAAAGGACACTTTAATTAGATATTTATGAAAACACCCGAGTCGTTCTATTTTTAAGCTCACCTTGTCCAAAGGGACAAGTGAGCTTTTCTCATGACTTGGCGTTAGTCGTCTGTCGTCGTCGTCCGTTAACTTTACAAAATCTTCTCCTCTGTAACTACTGGGCCAAATTTAACCTAACTTGGCCACAGTCATCATTAAAGTATTTTGTTTTAAAATGTATCCGATAACCCCGACTGCCAACCAAGATGACCGACATGGCTAAAAATAGAACAAAGGGATGAAAAGTTTTATCTATTACCTTGAAAAATCGCAATAGATATTATTGCTCTTGAAAAGACGAATTTTACCATTTTTCATTTTGTCTATAAGAGAACCTTTAAATAGCAAAGATAAAAAGCAAGATAAGGTTTACAAATACTAGTAAGTCAAACATTGCAGAAATCGTCGGACGACTTCTTATTAGATCGACTTAGGTGAGCGACACAGGCTCTTTAGAGCCTCTAGTTTTCTTTATTTAAGTTTAAATGAATTTAATAGTAAATACAATATCCTCATGATTCAAACAATCATCGTAAGCGTTTTCTGTAGTGATTTTTGTTGTTGTAACGATTCTTTCATTTATGTTCTATTTGAAGAGTAGTCAATTGGTCAAGATTTGAAGAGGTTGAAGTCGTGGGGCTGTCTTATTGATGTATACACGTTTTCTTTCCATTCATTGAAGAATTAAATGCTTTTTCTGTAATTAAAAAATTAAAAGCGTTGACCGAAGCACATTTGTATGAAACGTTTCAACTAGAAATGTGCGCACTATCAACGCTTTTCTAACCATAAAAATAACAAAAAGTATTCAATTCTTATAATTACATTCTTATGCTCCGACAATGAAATTACAAGTTATATCAATTTTTGTTTGTTTTCCTATACTTTGTCATGGAAAGCAAGTGCTGTCATCAGTGTTGCATTTTATTTTATATTACATGTACGTTTCATATGAATTCGAACTTTTGATTGGGTGAAAGCAATTGCGAGGCATTCTAATATCAAATTGTTTTTCCCAATAAAATTGTCCGCGCTTCATACAAAATGTGCTTCGGTTAACGCTTTTACACCCCAATATACTTACAAAAGAGGCATTTCATTCATAAATTAAATCCAATCTTGGAATGCCTTGCGATTGTTGTCTGAAATTCACGATAACGGAATCTTGTGAAACAGAATAATAATAAAATAATAATAATAGTAATACCAATGATAATAATAATAATATTTTCAGAAGGTAACACAGTTAACAAGACAGAAAATCCACCCGTGACCTTCTACATCTACATATAAGCTAGAAATAATTTTAAAGACTGTTATACATCAACAAACGAATAAAAGATCATCACACAATTTGAACACACAAAGAAATGTACTGCTAATGAATTATTGTCATCCCATACTTTAATTCGCCGACAGTTTTGTCGTATGCAGTGACCTTTACCATGACACTTTTCGTTACAACTCCTTCAATCGTACAACGCAAGTGCGAGGAAAACCAAGATGAAAGAAAGGGCAAACAAACGCGGAAAGAAGATAGTATTACCCGATTCTGAAAAAAATAATGATACACCAAATCATTTAACAACTGATATGACAAAGTTTAGAATACAAATGGGTACGCATGAAAAACATAAAAACAAATATACACCACTCTATCGTCTAACTTATTTTCCACTTGTTCAATGATTCTGTGTTGATTATTTATCAAAGGGTACCGATCCGTAAACATCGCCACCAACACCCGAAAGTTAACTTGCAGGTAAAATTTTCGATCAGCAATCAAAGGATGAAATTTTGATGTCGATTATACTTTATGGATTCATAATAAAGTTAAAAAAACAAACGTGCGTAGATGACTTGGTTTAATATATATGCATGCACTAGTTCAATAACTTCCTCAACATAATAATTACCAGAAACTCGTTTCTTATGACTTCAATGAATGGAAAAGATCGAACTAAAATAAATTGTTCATCAAGGTAAGTTAAGTATAAACCTTTGACACGGTTTGCTTAATGACACCATACAGGACGTAATAAACAATACTATTATGTTTTAAAACTCTAAAAATGGAGTCTGTGTAAGATAAGTTAACTAAGGGTGATCTCCTCAAAATCATTCCAAAATCATTGGAATCCACAAGTAGAAGAAAAGCGCAAGTGCCAATTAGAAGAAAAGCGCAAGTGCTAATTAGAAGAAAAGCGCAAGTGCCAGTGTCATGCTATTTTGCAAAGAACAAGAAATTAAATGGGAATGCAAAGATTGCGATGTTCGCATGTGTAACTCCTGTAAAGTCACTTTTCACCAAGGACTTCAATCTGCACAAGATCATGACGTTGCTTCCATTCAGGAAATCAGTAGGTCATCACTCGGTTCCCAGGAGGTAACGTTTGCAATTATTTTGTCAGTTTTAATTCATTCTCAACTACTTTGCCAGCTGTTCATACTCTACTTAGGTCGGTAGACGATTTGCTTTACTTTAGCTCTAACATTAAAAATTGTAAAGACAATCAATTTGTGAAAGGAAACTTTTAAACCCATCAATACAGATTTTGCAGACGTTAAAGAGAAAATGTGTGACATTGCAATAAATAAAGACGTTGGAATATTTTTATTGAACACAATGACAACAAGATTCAAATGTTATCACATGTAGGGAAGTAAAGACTGTTTTAGATACTTCTCCAATGATATCTGTGGCCGTACATGTAAACAAAGATAATGAAGTAATAATTGGAATTAGAGAAAAATGATCACCGTTGCCAGTCCAGGATTTTTCGATCAGACAAGTTATAATTTTCGATAGTGATTATCAACTGAAAGTTACATTAGAATTCGATAAAAGGGAACAAATTGTTCAGTTATGCCTTACGCATTCGCACTGATTCTAGAAATGTTGTCTATGTTATTGATAGTGTGTGTAATGACAACAACGGTAGAATAGTAGCTGTACATAGAAATGGTCGCTTGAAGTTTACCTATGACGGACAACCGTATTTAGAAACATTTAAACCACAGGGAATTACTATTACGCCAAGTGATAACATTGTAGTTTCTGATTCAGGTAACAATGCACTACATGTTATAAATTCGAAAGGAGATTTACTTGCTCTGCAGTTAGTTAAGAACGATTTTGGAATCCAATATCCACTCAGTTTATGCTTTGACGCTGAAGGATATTTATTAATTGGATGTCATACAGGAGAAAATGAAGACTACAGAAAAATTCATGTTGTTAAAATGGTAGACAGTCTTATGTAATATGTAGTGAGAAAAAAGTATTAAATGCAACCCGATTTCTTTGGTTTATAATGCAATTTTTCTATTCTAAAGAATATAGGTTGTCTATTATATCTGTTAAGTGCACCACACCACAGTAACTTGATGCATGTACCCTTTTATGTGTTATGAAATTTTTCATAGAATTTCATTATTATTCAGCTTATTTTACTTTTTAATGTGTTCTTGATATAACTGAATCAATTGTACACTGAGAGCATGTCAGCCCTGTAAATTTTTAACCAGACTTGAGATATTTTAGTGTAGTGCAGCAGTACATATAAACTGCTATCAATGTAATATTCTGTTATAAATAGAAATAGAAAGAACACATTAGATAATTTAAAATTAGCTGATATAATGAAGAGGTTTCTTTGAAATTACATGTAACACAGAAAATGCGATTCATACCCTAAGCTCCCGTGCAAGATACACATAAGGAGATGTGGTATGATTGATCAATGAAACAACTATCCAACAAAGACCAAAGTAATGGATGTAACGAACTAATGGTAACCGTACGGCATTCAACAAGGAGGAAAAGTCCATACCGAGCATTCACCTGTAAAATGCCGGGGATGACAAAATGTGACATTTTGAACGAGAAATCAGCGGCTAGATTGGTGGAAAAACAGTAAACGAATAACAAATATGGCAGACAGTAATCAAAGACAACCACTTATTAACAAGTTCATGAAGCTCTTGACTTGGGACAGGAGCATAACAAATGTGGCGGTCGTAAACATGCTTGTGAGGGCCCAGTTGGAAAGGGCTTGATTCTTCACAAAGGTTCTAAGCACAACACAACTAACAGATACACAAACGATACAACATGTTGATTCAAGACTGATCTCACTTATTGAAAGACCAATTAATCTAAAGGAGAAAAGCATGATCTTGTGAAATTCCAAAATATCAGAATCGAAAGTTTGTAGGACCATAGGTGGTCAAAAATAGTCGCCGCCTAGTTATGGAATAATATGTAATTTAAGCAAAATGTATGTGGCTCACTTGCTCGTTATAGCAATACTTACCGTCTGACGATAAATTCTATTGTCAAAACGTAAATAGATATTGTCAACAAAGATTTTAGAGATGAATAAAGTATATAAATTAATAAAACATACAAAGCGTATATTTTCACTCCGAAAATAATTCATTACAGAAAATCTGGGTATAGTCAGATCAGTTGTTAGTGCTTCGGTACTGACATAATTTATAACATTCATTTCTAAAATTCCATGTTGATAAATCATTTAGAAATTAAGGTTCCAATTCCTGAAGCAAATTCTTTACAATAATTTGGCTATTTTTTATGTCCTATTTGGTCATAAAGCTACAAAAGTTTCTATGACTTTTACATCATTGGCTTTCAGATGTGTATGTATGAGAGTTCCTCATGTAGGAAATCCAGACAAGTGTTTCGAACGCATGTTATTTACAAAGTGTTATATAGATATAAGAAGATGTGGTATGAGTGCCAATGAGACAACTCTCCATCCGAGTCAAAATTTATAAAAGTCAACCATTATAGGTCAAAGTACGGTCTTCAACACGGAGCATTGGCTCACACCGAACAGTAAGCTATAAAGGGCCCCAAAATTACTAGTGTAAAACCATTCAAACGGGAAAACCAACGGTCTAATCTATATAAAACGAGAAACGAGAAACACTTATGAACCACATCAACAAACGACAACTACTGAACATCAGATTCCTGACTTAGGACAGGTGCAAACAAATGCAGCGGGTTTAAACGTTTTAATGGTACCAAACCTTCACCCTTTTTCTGAAACAATAGTGTAACATCACAACATAGAAAGACACACTATAAATATCAACTGAAATAGCTTAACTCAATCAAAGGACATATTAACACCATTGAACATACACTGAACAAATAAATTTGACCTATGATACAATGTAAATTCAAAATAAATAAACTAAGGGAAGAATAATAAAAGTAACATGTTATATCGATATGAAATGTTAAACAATTTAAGAAAAACAATATGCTCGAACAAAATATCAGCCATTTGCAATAACTTTAAACACAGGTAAATGAAAATAAGTTTGTTGTTAGGTATACGTGTACAGTTACAATAGAGAAAGGAAATATTTTAACAAAATAAATAATTTTGATGTTCATAGTACGAAGTGGAAATTTATATTAGTACCAAACACTTATCAAAGCTGGTATATAGACCAGATATAACCCTGAATAACATTAAATAACAAAAAGCATTACAATTAGTATCAACAGGTCAAATAAACAAGTTATGTTTATTTCCATTATTGTGTATGCTCTATTTCAAAATTTTAAAAGTACTTTATCGAGACAGGTAACAAGTTTAAAGGATAAAAAGTAAGCTGTAGAACAGTTAAATGTTCAGAGGAAACCTCAAGCTAAAATATGGTAATTTATTGATTGTCTGCTATCTGCAGTTTAGTGTTTAGGTCATACCACTCCTGTATAGCATTGTTCGCTGCTATGTCGTCTCATATTCACACCAAGCATGTTCCGATAAATTGAGGTGTAATTCAATCTTAGAACTGTAGTATATATTGAAAATAACAAAATAACCTTCTAAATGTGCTTTGCAAATATCTGCTTTAAAACAATTGATTTTATATCGGATTTCTCCAGTTACACCATTTGTTGCACTTGGATATAAAAAAGCATATATATTTCACTTTATTATCAAAGGTGACCGATATTTTGATCCTTTCTTCCAGAAAAGTATAACCTCTCGGTCTTGAAGGATGTTAAGGTATCCTGTTATAATATGGCCAAGAAATCATATATAAATTGATATTTCGAAAGCATAGTTTCAAGTTGGAGGAGAATTATGTTCTGTACCGATGTTTGACGGAACAAATGAAATTTAATAAAATCAGTTTTGCTTGAATATGCGTATCGGTAGTATTCACAACTTCTGAAAAAGCTCATGTTTCACAGTCAACTGAAGAATAGATTATAAATGTTACATCAAAACTAATAATTTTAAATCATTAATGTATAATAACAGCTTTTATGGCCATGTTAAATTAATTTTATTTAACTTTAAATGATATATAAATTAAAAGAACTTAATCAATGCGATCTGCAGTAATATCTTTTTAAATAGATACATTTTAGTTTTAGGTGTTTTTAAAGGATTGGAGGTTTTCGATGGAGTATCATAAATATATTTGTCATGAGAGATTTTTAATATATCAACTTAATCAGTATGTATTTTGATTAATATTTAACAAAAAATCTTTAAGTTAATTCTCATAACATTTGACAAATTTTCCGGTTTCCTCTTTTCGACGATTTGTGATAAAAATCTTCTAGTTTTTTCCTAAAATACTTTTTCCTGGTTACGAGATTTTGCCAATTTCCTTATACAATCATATTTTTAGATATGTGATGTTTTAAATAGAGTTACATTTGACAAAATTTCAGGTTTTGTGTTCCCTGAGATCTGATGATAAAAGACTCAGTTTTTGTCAAATTATACTTGTTTCTTGTCTTCAAAATTTATCAACTTCCTTATAGTCATTTTTGTGATGTTTCAAGTCAAGTTACATTTGGCAAATGTTCCGGTTCCCAGTTTTCGGAGATTTGATGATAAAAATCTTAGTCTCCTCAAAATACTAATAACTGGTCATTAAATTTAAATTTGTCATATTCCTTACAAAATATGTTTTTGCTGTTTAGGAAAGAGTTAAAATGTAATTAAAGATGTTCTCTATTAATGACTGAAATATTGAAATTTACGTTTTCATTGATTTTTAGAATAAAAATCTTTGATTTTAAATCAATATCGTCAATTTCAACCTATTTAATCATTAAGACATAAAATATGACGACATACCGGTCACAATAACACTCAATTAGTTTCTGTTGCAATTTTTTTTTATTGATGTTTAAATTTTATCTGCAAAGATTTGCTGGACTAATTCGCTACGTAATTATTAAAACAGCAAAAAGAGAAGTTAATGCTTATATGTAGATTACGGGTACACATTTACCAACTCGAAGCCAAATTTCATTTGCACAATAACCATAGACTTCCTAGAAATGTTCTGCTGCGTTATTTGTATTAGTAAATGTTCCGTTTTCCTACTACCATGTAAACTTTGTAGTCTTATCGCACTTTATCTTTGTTTTGGAAAGCCATAAAACAACGTACAAATTCTCAAAATTACATCAAAAAACATTTTCAGAAAGTTTTAGGTCATATAAACCCTTTACTTGCTCATGATCATTTGAACAAAAATTAAGTCGAACAATTGCTAAAAGGTCTCTCGGATTGTTGGAGATTATTATGCTTAAATTATTTTAAAATGATAACTACTGAATTAATAGAAATTTTAAATGTTGCTCAATCTGGATTTAACAGGTCGACACTTTTGAAGTACTGTGTAAAACTGGCCATGTCCTGAATTCTTAAACACTGTTTGTTACCAAATTGCTTGGAGGTCATGAAAAAGGACATTAGCTAGAGGTATACGGGGTATACGGGGAGGGTTGAGATCTCACAAAACAAGTTTAACCCCGCCGCATTTTTGCGCCTGTCCCAAGTCAGGAGCCTAAGAATGATAATATCAAATATGCAACATACTTGCAGAACCACGTCAGTCATGGTAATTTTCAAGTGGTTCTCGGGAAAGTTGTCCTTCACTGATAATGTTTTATGAGTTCCTGAAGTATCTGTATTACTTTTTCAAGTTAAAACATTGTTGTTACGTCATTCTATTGGTGTACCCGTTCTTTATTTTAGTGATTGGACTATCATCTGTAAGAAAACATTATGTTACCTTTTACTGTCTAATATTTTAAAGAATAACCCTCCTTTTTCTTAAAAATATTGGACAGCTGAAGGTAGCATAATTGATTCTTACAGGTAAATGATAGTCCAAGGAAAGAAAAATCCATTAGTTCAAACAATTTGTTTTTTCATTTTCACAACGAGAGAACAAATTATAATTACACAAAAACAACTTTTATTGAGTCACCTTCCAATACAATAATTTCGTCACTCATCAAGACGGTTTCTTGAATTTAACACTGCCAGCGTCAATGTTTATTTCACAACCACTTTTCTCATGTTTTGGGTTGTCTCCTTTAGCACCGATTTGGTTGACAATGCTCGTTGTAAATTTTGTTTTTGGTGTTTTGGGTATGTCTTTTTTGACATAATTTTTGGTATCCTTGTTCGTCTTTGGATATAACAATCGTCTTCTATGTAGCTCTTATTCTTCCTATTATCAGTTTAGCTTCAATGAAAATGAAAATGAAAAAAATGCTTCTAACGCTTAATAGATCATGCTGCAATACGAGGACAACAAGTAAAATGATTTTATTATCACAATTAAGAGAAATTGTTCATCTGAAGTACAGAAGCAGATGTTTTACAAAGTGTTTATGTGCAAGCCATTGATTGGTTGAACATTCCTTGGACAAAATTGCTAATTAAGAATTTGATTAACGACCTAAACTCCCCACGCTGTGTACAAAGTGCAAATCGATTAATTGCTTCATGAATTTGGGGCTACAACAGTTTCTATAGTTTTCATGAGTTTTTAATAACGGTATTTTTACTATATATAACGTTAAAATACGAATTGAATTTGTTTCTTTCCAATGTATTTATGAACAGCTTCAAACGCTTCACTTTAGTTAAGATCTCAAAAGTAAAATTGATTGAATACAATAATTATACATTAAGCACAGAGACAATGATATGTACACTAACAATGCTTCGTTTTGAAAGAGAAAAAAAAAGCATTATAATTTGCAAAGGGAAATCGAGGGATTTTTTTTCTCATTCGCCTGAAAAGAAAAAGAACCCAAGACGGAATAAGGAAGTAATAGGAGATGACTACATTCTAAAATATTATATATAAAACTTGCCACTATTAGCTGCTATAACTAAATTCTCCTCGTTGTCCCTACTGAAATCGGATATATCTGAACACAGATTTTGTTTTAATCCAAAGTTTGAGTCAACACATTTACTATATTCGACATCACTATCTTCTTGTCGGAAAGAATTTTGCATTAAGAATTAACTTGCATCGTCTTTATTCATTTTGAGACACCAAAATGCATGTGAAGGTATGCACGGAAAATATATAACATAGTCCTAGCGAACACAAAAGGCATGATACAGATGCACTGTGTCTTCATTTACATGTAGCTTTACATGTAGTTTACCTTCATCCGTTCTTTATTTGTTTCTTTTGTTTAACATGTTTAAGTCAGGGGCGTTACTTTTACAAGTTTTTTTTTTAGTTACTAATATGGGTAATTTTTGTTTTTAAAAAATGATTAAATTACTCAAAAGAGTTATTTTGAATTTCAAAAGAAGCATTGACTAAATGTAGTTTGTATGACATTTTACATCATTTCATCGCATAAAGTTAAGAATTTATTAAATTTGAAAGGAGTTAGAGATACAAGGGTTACTTTAAAAATAATGACAAAAATATTACTTGTTTAAGTTATTTTATACATCTTTGAAAGAATTGGTAATTACAATTATTTAAGCAACATCTGTTTATGTTTTGGGTTACAAATTATAAGTAGCTTCAAATCTTACTTAAATCACAAGTTTCTATCTATTTATATCTGTCTACCTAAAGATTTTCAAGGAAAATGATATTTTAATAGTCCCAAGAGACCAACCAATCTATGACCAAGAAGCGTTGGTATGAAAGATAATTGCGCCAGAAATGCAATTAGTGTTTCAGGAGGATTAGTTTTTGTATTTCATGGGGAAAATAACCAGATGTCTGTGAAATTTTGTTGAAGCTAGTAAAATCTGTATGAGTGGACAACTATAAAAATAATATTTACAAAAGTTACTTATAAAAGTAATATTTAAAAAAGCCTCGTTTTAAACATAACTTGTATAGGTAATTTTAAATTTACTTTTTTAAGAAATGCCCCTGACTGTTTAATTGCTACTGCTTAAAGGGGCAAACATGTAGGATAAATTAATAAAGTTTATTCAAAACAATTTACACACTTGATGGAAATAAATATTAACAAAAGTTTGTGTTTGTTTGCTTTTTCACGTTCTTTGAGGAGTTAAACAATGTTTAAAGTAAGATATAAGCCTCTAACAGTTTCTTCTGTCCAATATTTTACAGAATGGACTATTATCGGCTTATATCATTTACGAAAAACAGTGTTAACATTCGCCAACCAGACAACACTACAAAGTTTTAGATTTTGCAGTGGAAAAGGTGCCTGCTGGTTCCACCAAAATCCAGCTATGCACAAGTCATTATCAAAATTCGTCCATCAGACAACACAAGTCTGTGTCCACTCTTGTGTATATCTATATATATCTTTACGCCGTGAAAGGAAATTCTATTACAAGTTACTCAAGTACTAACCTTTGACACAATTTACCGAGAAACAACGTTCAAGGAGATGAACCACGTGACCACTTTGTTTTTTTTACTTGTAGTAGTGGCGAAATCGATGAAATACCCAAGCATTAGAAAAGCACAAGTGCTAGTTTCATGATATTTCTGCAAGGAGTAAGCAATTAAATGGAGATGTGAAGATTGCAATATTCGCATGTGTAACACTTGTAAAGTTACTGTCCACTAAGGACTTACATCTGCACAAGATCATGAAGTTGTTTCTATACGCCTGTAGTTATTTCATCAGTTTGTTATTCATACACAACTACTCTGCCAACTGTTCATACTTTACTTAGCTCGGATGACGATTTACTTTACATCAGTTATTTTTGTTTTTCGTCGAAGGATTGATTCGTTAAAGGGAAACTTTTACAATCATCAATAAAGATATTGCAAGCGTATAAAAGAAAAAATATTTGACATTGCAATAAACAAAGACGGTGAAATACTTTTTAATGAATATGGTGACAACAACATTAAACTTTTATCACCTGCGGGTGAAGTTAATACTGTTTTAGATACTTCTCCAATGAGACCATTGGCCATACATTCAACAAAGATAATGAAGTAATAATTGGATTACGAGAACAAGGACCGCCGTTTCCAGTCCAGGATTTTTCGACCAGACAATTTACAATTTTAAGTAGTAAAATTGAGAATGGAAATGGGGAATATGTCAAAGAGACAACAACCCGACCAAAGAGCAGCCAACAGCCGAAGGCCACCAATAGGTCTTCAATGCAGCGAGAAAATCCCGCACCCGGAGGTGGTCCTCAGCTGGCCCCTAACTAAAATTGTGTGCTAGTTCAGTGAAAATGGACGTCACACTAAACTCCAAAACATATAAATGAACTAAAATTGAAAAAAACATACTAGACTAACGAAGGCCAGAGGCTCCTGACTTGGGACAGGCGCTAAAATGCGGCGGGGTTAAAATGTTTTGTGAAATCTCAACCCTCCCCTAGACCTCTAGCCTATGTAGAATAAAGAAACAGATAGCAATACGCACAGTAAAACTCAATTTAAAAGAAGTCCGAGTCCGATGTCAGAATAGGTAACAAAAGAAACTAAGCAAAATGACAAAGATACATAAATAAACAAAGGACTACTAGCAGTTACTCACATGCCAGCTCAAGACCTCAATTAAACTGATTGAAAGATTATGTCTTCATCATATGAAAATCAAGTAAAATCCCTCCCGTTAGGGGTTTAGTATCATACCATCATAAAATATATGAGAAGAACATAACCCGTATCATGCCAACAACTGGTTTTAGAATACATGTGTTTATTTTCGATGCAAAGACCCTATGAGTGAATCAATATTAATACCAAAATATGCAATCCTTAATGACTTGACAAAGTATCGTAACTATATCCTTTCCGAATAAGGCTTTTGAGGTGAATGCCGAAATTTTTGAACTTTGTAAAGAATATTACCATAAAATATTGGATGTGAAATACCTGAACGTATAAGATGTCTGCATGTTGATTTATATTCACGAATGATGTCCTTGTACCGATGATAAAATTTAGTAAATGTTTTGACTAGTTTGTGATATCGAAAACCCTGGTGTAATAATTTTTCATTAATACAGAGATTTCTTTCGTTGAAATCAAATACGTTGTTACATACACGAGCGAATCGAACAAGTTGAGATATATAAACACCATAAGATGGCGACAAGGGAACTTCACCATCTAAAAATGGATAATTAACAATAGGAAATGAAAAATCATCTCTTTTATCATAAATTTTGGTATTAAGCTTCCCGTTAAAGATAAAGATATCAAGATCCAGGAAAGGGCAGTGTTCATTGTTAGTATTAGCTTTATTTAAAGTCAGCTCGGCAGGATAAATCTCTTTAGTGTACATACTGAAGTCGTCATTATTGAGAGCCATCTAAACATCTAAAAATGTTATTAAATTTTTGAATCAGATGTTGTTTCGATGGGTCTTTTGCTGATTTTAGTCATAAATTGTAACTCATAACAATACAGAAACAGGTCCGCAATAAGTGGTGCACAGTTAGTCCTCATGGGAATTCCGATAATCTGACAATATACGGAAACTTCATAGCGAACAAAAATGTTATCTAGTAAAAATTCAAGGGCAATTATAGTATCAAAGCAGGTCCAATTACCAACGGAAAGTTACATTGGAATTCGACAAAAAGGGATATAAATTGTTCAGTTATGCATATCGCATTCGTACGGATTCTAAAAATGTTATCTATGTTTTTGAGCGTTTAAACAATGACAACAATGCAAGAATAGTAACTGTAGATAGAAATGGTCACTTGAAGTTCATGTACGACGGACCAAAAGATTACGAAACATTCAACTCACAAGGAATTACTATAACGCCTAGTGATACCATTGTAGTTGCAGACAGTAGTAACGATTCACTACATGTTCTTAATTCGAAAGGTGAGTTACTTGGTGTGCAGTCTATACACAAAGATCTTGGAATCGAATATCCAAAATGCGTATTCATTGACAGGGAAGGATGTTTTTTAATTGGATGTGCTAATGGCAGAAATGAAGCATACGGAAAAATTCAAGTCGTTAAAATGAAAGATAGTCTTATGTAGCATATAGTCCAAAGTTTGTGTGGAAGGAAATTGAAATTTGGAAATGGCGTAAAATATATAATGATGACAATATAACAGTATTCAGAGATTTAATATCCAGGCTCAGGGGAAACAGATTAACAATTGTAAAAATGATGTAAAATGGTTTCGTAAGATCCCTCTTTTAAATTGTGTGGAATTCACCCCGGCTTTGGATATTTGGTTTTTTTCTCCTATGCAGGGCGGGTACATTATATTGTATTAAACTAATGCATGCAAGTGTTGAAAAAAATGTATTATCTAAATAAAACGTTTTCTGATTTTTCTGTTTTTCTGGAGTATGCAAAGGGAAAGGTATCTGCGTACGTAAAATTCGTTTCTGAACAATGTGTTTATCGTGTTTTTTGTCCTCGTTTGATTTACTGTTTTTTTTTTTTTTTGATCGAGGAGTCGGATGATGGTGGATTATTTGATTAGGTTTACTGTCAACAATGTTTAGTCATTTCGGTTAACATTTTTATATAGTACACATGTCATCAAGTCTAGTGTGTGGTTTGGGATTATGAACAAAATAATTCCATTCGATCGGTGTTCTTTCATTAGTTTTAAGGAATACACTGAAATGTCGGAATCGTAACTGATTCATTACTGTGTACTTATAAGTCATAAGGCAGTTTCATTCATTTTTATAGACGCATTAATACTATTTTGATGGACATAAGCTCTCTCGTTTTCAATATTATTTAAACGGAAAAACGGAAATATTTTCGGAACCAGTTTGAAAACAACAGATACTTTAATTTGAATACTGAATAAAAGTAAATTTACTATTTCGAATACTACCCTACATTCCAAAGACTCATTTGTCATCATTGTTCACAAAGAAGCTATTAAACCAAGAGTTCTAAAGGGTGAAGTTAAAATCAACCCTTCGAAAATTTTACGGACTTCATTACGAGTTTGTTGATCGTTATGGAATTTCTGGTTAACAAATGATGACGGATATGTTCCAATCGTCGTAGTCACAATCATGTACTCGTTTTCTCCGAATGTGACCTACCGAATTAGACTTACATTAGCAACACGACGGAAGCCACATGTGGAGCAGGACCTGATTAAACTTCCGAAGCCCCTGATATCCCCCCTTTATTTGATAGGTTGTTTTGCTCAGTCGTTAGTTTTCTATGTTGTGTTTTATAAATTGTTGTTTGTCTTTTGATCTTTTTTATTTTTGGCCATGGAGTGGTCAGTTTATTTTCGATTTATGAGTTTGAATGTCCCTTTGGTATCTTTAGCCTGTTTTTTTGTCATCTGTTCAACAAATCTATGAATTCGAAGGTAGAAAGAATTAAAGGTCTTATAGCCAAAATACTTTTGAAGTCTTTATAAGAATCATCGTTCGAAAGGTTCGACAGTTTCAAAATGACTTCTGGTTCGAGGCTCCGTTGACGCGAATTTCTATAATTGAGCTAAGCTGCTTCAGTGTATTGAAACTACATCAAATTTCAAATATATATATATTAATTGAAATATATACTACCTCATTAACGTGCACTAACCAAAAACCAACAGAATAAATCTATAGTATAACACCGTTTTGTACACAAGACAGACGAGCATACACTATGTTAAGTTCTAAATTACCCCGAATCTAGAAAAGAAGTGAATAAACTTGACAAACGCTATCAAAGACACCAATCAAACAACGCCATTTTTTAAAAATTATTTTGTGTAGGATATAACAATAGGTGACCACTCTCGAGGTTTCTGATTTACGACAGTCATATAAACATGGGTTCGGTTAAAATCACCCGCTTTTGATCGCAATCAAAGGACTAACAAAAGTACCACATAATCATAATGAGTTCAGGAAAACACTTGACTAGAAATTAACGGTATAATAACACAAGTACCATGAGAACAATATTGTAATTAAAGCTATTGACAGCAACGGAGCCTGGAAACAAAAGTAATTTTGAGACTGTCGAACATTTCAACCAATGATCCTTATAAAGGATTTCAATATGTAAATTTTAAACAAATAGAACAAGAAAATTGACGGCCAGCATTATGCTAAAACAATGAATAAAAAAACAAAAATGCCTATTGTCTTTTTGTTGGTTTTTTTTCTGTGCTTCGTACCAATCTAATGAAGAAAGTCCTATTCAACGGATTTTTACAGTTTAACCCGCCATTTTGTAATGTGCCGGTCCCAAGTTAGGCGCCTCATAATAAGTGGCTGTCTTTTGTTGCTGTCTGCCCTATTTGTTTCTCCTTTATTATCTTAGCATATAACAGGCTGTCGTTTTCCTCGTTTTGCTTTTTCACATTTCTTCAGTGCGCATACGTTACTACATCATATTAGTTTTGCTCATTGTTTAGTAATGTGTAGTTGCTAAAAATTCACTTTCTTTGGTCTTTGGTTTATATAGATATTATACCACTGCATTGAGTGTGATACGATTTTTCTCCATTCGAGACAGTAGACATTTAAAATTTAAAATGCGAGGCCTAATAAGTTTATACTGACCTGTCGATATTGGAGAAATATCATAATGCACGAGATTTATTGGTGAAATCTGTTTTTCTAATGATTTTAGACGATTTTGATGGCAAACTGGTCTTTCTTTTACAATGACCCGCAAAACTACGTGCAATTTCTTTATGATGTCGTAAGGATGGTCGCATTTTTGTGTCACAATAGCAATTTCAGAGAAAAGCAAGAAAATTTAAAGGCATAATTGAATTTTGACCAATAAATATCTGAGACAAAACTAACCATACGTTGAAAATAAAAAAAAAAAACATTATCTGCCGCTCGGAGAAAGGATAAATCGGCTAAGATTTAGAAAAATATATATAACACTTTTCCTTCTTTTAATATAATTATTTGTCTTGTGGAACTACTGTTCTTGTAAAAATACCAAAGGATTTTATTATTTAAAAAAAGAATATTTCAAAACCTGTTTATCTGAAATTCAAATAATCAAGAAATTCAAATTCTAAGGGACCAAAAGGACACAAGTCACCTCTCAATGTTCAAAAGTCCTGTTTTATTTCATTAAAAGTCATTTTGTAAAAGAAAATCTCAAGATGATTGTTTATGCAGCTGTATTAGGCTAAACACTACCCAGAGCATAATTAAACAGCGTTTTTCATTGAACGTCTTTATATAATATGTCGTTTGTTGGTGTGGTTCATAAGTGTTTCTCGTTTCTCGTTTTTTATATAGATTAGATCGTTGGCTTTCCTGTTTGAATTGTTTTACGCCAAGGCTCCGTGTTGAAGGCCGTACTTTGACCTATAATTGTTTACTTTTTACACATTGTGGTTTGGATGGATAGTTGTCTCATTGGCACTCGTACCACTTCTTCTTATTTATATATAAAAAACCTATTTCTTGTTATCCCTCTTGGTGAAGTCAATATTTGAACAACAAAAGTTGTGGGCAGCCTATAATACTTTAATGAGAAGGCAACTACTAAAACTATCAAATCAAATTTAGAAGTCATGTAGACAATGCTAGCAATACTCTTGTTTGTGTTTTGGTAATAGTAGACAAACTAAAGAAGTACAAACAGAATAAGTATAAACGACATTTTACAGTATTGAATAGAACATTAAAAAAACATTTAGATTCGTAAATAGGTGATAGAGTATTTCATTTATTCGTCATTTTTGTTTTTGCCCAACACCTAGCACCATCATGAAGCCCTAAAATCAACAGTCTGCACTCGAAGAAAAGTTAGCTTGCTTTTATTATTTGTTGAATTTCCATAATAACTTTCCTACACTTTAAACACATTCAGTTAGACATTCATGCAATTTTAAATATCAGCATTGATGTAACTATATGTGATACATAAGCAGATAAGCACCCAGTCACCTTCCCGACGTATTATATATAAGAAAGATCACGACATGCAAACACAGTTACACGTAGAATATATTGCAAATATACATTAATATTTAAAATTATGTTGATCAGATAAATAGTAAATTCTAATGAAATTGTGTTGATCCAAATTTATCCAATGCAAACAGTTACACGAAGAATATATTGCAAATATACTGTAATATTTAAAATTATGTTGATCAGATAAATAGTAAATTCTAAGGAAAGTTGTGTTGATCCAAATTTAACTAATGCAAATCTTCTAGGTTCACATGCAGTTCTTTGCATACCATATTTACAATTCAGAAAAGAGGATTAACACCAACTGACAAGTAGATAAACGGAACCCAAACGAACTGTATAATGCTTACCAAAACTATTGCAAACATGAAAAATAAATGTCAAACGAAAACCAGTTTATATTTCATTATATTTCTTAGCGGGAATTGAATCTTTACCTATCAAAACTATGCAACTATAGCATTGAAGGAGAAACTAATTGAACCCTAATAGAATTAACCGGTGGCATTTAATATAAGCATTATTTAATGATGTAATGGAAATGGAAAAAATACAAACATGTGACGCTTTTAATAAAAAAAACCCGAAAATAATAAAGTATTTTGCAGAAGATCAATTGGATTAGCTCTCGTAGCTCACATCTTATCATCAATATTTCTATTCTTACTCTTAACAAAATCGGATATTTCCAACCTATTTCCAACCTATTTGGCTCAGCTAAAGCATTATATATAATATAGTCAAAATACTGGCATTAACTGAAAGCAGTCTCAAAGTTCTCAACCTGACGATATACAAGAAAATATGTAACGTATAATTGTCATCACAAGAAAATTGGTGTTGGTGGTCTGAATTTTCAAATGTTATACTCATTAATTTTTCCTTTTGTCTTTCACAACAAGATGTATCTTGAGTAACTTATATATAGTACGAATACAAGAGGAGTATACATCAATGGAACAGTAACTTAACGACGTAAAAACTTAAAACTTCTATTGTATGTTTCCAAATAATCGACTAAAAAAGCATTTGTGCTTAATTACTTGAGAATGTGTTTGACGATTATATCACCGCTTTTGAACTGACAAACCTACAAACTGCAAGGTACCGTAAAAAGCATCTATATTTGAGATCAAGTTCACTTTATTTATTTTACTAGCAAATCAAAGTATGGTATAGGTAACAAATTGATGACTGAAAATCTATTTGACTAGTTTGTTGCATTTTATTTTCAATAGCTTATAAAGAATTCATGGTTCATCTAGATAACAAGCATACTCATCTTTTGTGACCGTAATACACAAGCAAATAGATCAACAGTTAGAATATGGTTTTATTTAATTTCAATTATGTAGATATTGAATATAACAACATTTCGAATACAAATCTAAAGCAGTAAACATAAATCATTTTGATTAAACAATATGAACTTTTACACTGTCTACTAAATACCCTGGAAATATTCAATTATAAAATAACAGATTGTGTTTCCCTGAGCAAAAAATACTAAACACAGGAAAAAATGTCGATGAATACCTTTTTAAATTTTAAATATTTCAAGACCGTTTCATATTTTGCAATTCGGTAATATATCAAATTAAGGAAGAAACATAAATGAAAGGACTTCATTCATAAGTACTAAACTCTGATATCCTGTCAACTCAACTCCTAGTCAATTTCAATACTCAACCTACATGGATGAAGTTACTTTTAGCAAGACACACTTTAATATTTACAAATTGCTATCAAATATTTGGATGTTAAACATTATCAGCCCTTAATGAATTTTGCCTGATTAGCTAAACTGGCATCAAGCCTGTCCGTTACTATAACTAAAAATAAAAACTGCAGAAAAAAGAAACAACGAAACAATTTTGTAGAATGTGAAATAACAAAATAAACTCCAGGGAAATTCAAAACGGAAAGTCCTTTATAAAATCGCAAAATCAAAAGCTCAAACACATCAAACGAATGGAAAACAACTGTCATGTTCCTGACTTGGTAGAGGCATGTCCTTATGTAAAAATGGTGGATTAAACCTGGTTTAATAGCTAGCCAAACCTCCTACTTGTATTACAGTCGCATAGAATTCCATCATACTGACAATTATGTGTGAGCAAAATAAACAGACATAAAAGGTAAAAATGTCAAAAATTGGGATACAGCAGTCAATATTATGTTATAATCTTAATCACTATAAAAACAAATAACTATTTCAACATAGAAAAACAAAATGGCATATAGACACTTTATAGACAAAGTGCATAAGCAAAAATGAAAGACAAGAATACAAAATCAACCATAACTAAATAACTCAATGGTGGAATGTATAAATACTGAGCCATGTCAAAAGTATATAACAAAAAATGGACTAAACATTAAAGGTTGAAAATGTACAAGGACAAATAAAAAAAAAACCAATTACACGTAATAAAGACGTTCTTTGACATAAACCTGGTTCATCAACTTTCTGCTCAGACACTGGTGACGTTTTAAAAAGTCTGAGTAGCAGCTGCAAGCTTTTGAATACCGAATGAGTTGGGGAATGTATATCCCCTATGCAGGTGAAGCTGGTATATTGATGCTAAGGTGGGGGAAATTTATAATTTCAAAATTAAAATCGTCTCGTTTGTCAAAGATTCTGATACTGAGATTAGGGTTGTTAATGGAAAGATCATCATCAAGATATCTGAACGTGAAATTAAATGATCTGGCTGCTTTAATCTTCTTGTTATTGACAAGTGTAGCTAAATTGTATCTAATCCTTTAAAAAGTTTGCGTGTATATGTTATACAATGTAAAAAAAAAAGCAATTCTAGTGTATTTTTAGAATGTTTATACATTTATATATTCATGTATAATATTTAGATTCACGATCATTGAGGATTTCTACATCAGCTCATTTTCTCAATTGCTACCAGCGAACTCAATATCGTAGGTTTTACGATTGCTTTTATATATTTATTTTATCGAAAAGATAAAATTGATTGATTTATTAAAAAGGAAAACGACCAGGTTATAACAACTTAAGATTCTAACATGAAAGTTTCATAACACCAATGCTTGAGTGAATACCCAAATTTGCTGGTTGCAATCTGTCTAAATCCCAAAATGAAGTAAAATTCCCTTTGTAGAGCCATAAAAATTCGACGAAAGGGTTCCTCTGACTCCAGCATAACCCAGTTGGTATCCAATGTATCAGTCTAAAACAACTACCGAAAGGATCTTCAGTAATACTGTTGAAGTTAATTGTAGTCTGAAGACAACGCCATTCTCAACTTGTCCCATCCATTTTCAATTTCCTGGTCGTACCAGTCCACAAGAAAGACATCATCGAGAATACAATCGAGTTCCATTGGGAAGTTCTCTACTTGGATGTTTCTGGTTATGACAATTATACGTTGCAGATGCCCAGTGTATTTTTCATACTTTGCTCTTTCAATCTCGAACTTTCCCCATGTTTTTCGCTGAATGATTTAGAAATGATAAATAATATATTTTACTTTGATGAATAGACTTGGAAATAGCATCAGACCGGATAATTCCAGCCAAAATATCCTGATCCTCTATACACATTGTCATTTTCCACGTGTTCTCAATTTTGGTATTAACACGTTTTAACCCAATCGAAGCAATCATCTGAGTATGATAAGTAAATATCGTATTTGAGTTTTGACCTTAAATCATTTTCAACAACTCTTTTAAAAACCCGATATACCCAATAAGCTATTCGCCATCTGAAATTAACGATAACTGCAATATGAGAAGTAAATGTTATGAATATCACGAGTAAACATATACCAACTCGGAGCCACATTTCATTTTCACAATTACCATAAAATTCATGGAAATTTTCTGCCGCTTTCTGTGTATTAGTATATGTTCCGTTTTCCAACTGACACGTATAGTTTCTCGCAGGTTTATCAAGTTTTATCGTTGTTTTGGAAATCCATAACACAAAGTCAGAATTCTCACAATTACATCTAAAAAGATTTCCAGAAAGTTTCAATTGAAACGAAGCCTGAATTCGCTCATTTCTCAAAACGTCTCATTGATCGTTTGGAGATTATTATGTTCTAAATTTAGAACTTCAAGATTTGTTAATGTGTGCACCGCTATTGGTACTTCCGAAAATAAGTTGAATCCCATAGCAAGATGTCGTAAGTTTTTGTTCGAGTTGAATGCATCATTTGGCAGAAACCATATGTGGTTATATGATATAACCAATCTTTTACTGTTGGCACAAGACTAAATATTTGCTTACTTCTTCTAAGTGTCAAATCAAGCCTTGCATGTTTTAATATCAAAGTTTTAGATTCTTTAAACAACGGAATATTATTCCTTCCTGAGTAGAGAGTTGAGTCAATACCTGAAAGGTCAACATATTCTAAGAAGATTGTTCCATTGAACAAAATATTTGGAAAATACTTCATATTGAAATAGGATAAATCGAGAACACGCAAATAGTTAATATTCGATAAGTATATCGTGTGTGGTGTAGTTCGTTGAACTCCAGCAAATTTCGACAAAACAAGTATTTCCAGTGATCGAGGAACGGGAACATTATCTGAACATCCGATTTCCTATTATTTGCAATCAAATGATCCAGATTTTCTGCATATTCTGTATTGGCCGTTAAACCTGAATTCATTTCGTCCGTTGAAATACTGAGAATCCCAAAATAATTAAAAGTTTTAAGATTTGACAACTGCAGTATGAATTTTGTTAGTTCAACTGTTTTAAATCCATTTGTCATTGAAAATCGGTCTCCAGAAAAATTATTGTAACAAAACATTCAGGATGATTGTAAGAAAGTAAAGAATTTGGCTTGAAATCTACAATACCATTTCTTATCAGAATTAATTTTCTTAAACATACTTTTCGCAAGTATTTTGTCATATCAGCATTTATTATAACTGCATATGGAGCTCTAATTAGTCCATCACAGTAACCAGGATTAACTTCTGTAAAGTTTAACTCTTGCATTTTTTCAAAAGGATATACAATCTTCAGTGCTGACTCAATATCCATGCAAACTTGGAATAAGCGGAGAATCTTCAAGGAATGAAAAGGTTCAAGAAAATTTAGTTCAGCCAACTGACGAACCTTACAACCAGCAAAGTAGACATTTTCTATTGATGGTGGCATAACAGCGAAGGTTCCATTTGTCATTTTATCTAAAAGCAAAAGTTAAAAGATAAAGTTCGTAACTGCTTCAGTTTTGACAATCCACATTTATTCCACACTGGCTTTCGAGCAAGATCCATTTCTAGAATTGTAAGTTTACGAAAATATCTGAAAACGGATAATAAACTGGTAAATCTGTTCCTACTTGCATATTTCTTGAAATGTACAGCCTATCTAAAGATTTCAGAGGTCCAAATATTTCCGAGACATATGATGTATTAAGATCAAGCCTGTTTTCAGCCATTGACAGATGCTTTAAATGTTTGAGTCCTCTAAAGCATTTGATTGCAGTACGGAAATCTTGTTTTTGTCTAAAATTAATATTATCAATCTTCCATAAAATTGGAAATCACCATGTAATATTGTACCTATTAAATTTCGTTTTAAGTCCAGTGACGTAAGATTCCGAGGTAAATCCTGTGGAACTGTTTCAAGCCCTCGTGAAGAACAATCTCCTCTGTTGTCTTGAATCAAACATGTATGACAAGAAACATATGCAAATAAAGATGTTGTTATAAAATAAGCAAAAGCAAACATGTTCTCCAAATAATGTCTACTTTATGGTACACAGGTTAAACCCAGCACTGAATTAGATAGTTAATTACATGATGATACAATATATAAATTATCAAAGTTCAAAAGTTTCCTGTTCAACTTAATAGTGATGATAATAACGAAGTATTTAGTGAAAATTTTGCTGCAATGAAGTTAGAACTATCATAAAATGAAATATGAAAATATACAGACATACTTATTCACACAACTTAAAAAAAAAACAAAAACTGATCAATTGTATCATTGAAGCATATGTGAAGCCTTTCAGTGTTTACAAATAGTTTTTTCAAAAACATCTTTATCAAATAAACAAATATTTACAATGATAGCAATATAAAACCCTTTATCTAAACCTGACGCAACCCTTGGATACATATTTCCTTGTTTTATATATGACCTCACCGAATCCGGTGTATCAACAGAGTTTCCAATGTCATAAGCCTCATGAAGGTTCCTTCTGCTGCAACCGAGTTTACCTGGGTGTAAGTAGGGTTCGTGTTGCTCAATCTTTATTGAAAAGTGAAAGTTTTTGTTAACTGTTGTTTGTTTATTCAACCTCTTCCTTTTTACTATGTTTTTCAATAATATTTTTTTAATTTGCACCTTTGGTATCTTCGTACAATATTTGACGAACTCATCAGCAAATTGATATTCTTTTATTAATGTTTAAGAAATATTATTTTCAAATGATAAATGCGGAAATACATAAAGAGGTGTTGACATTTTGCCGAATTAAAATAACATAGCTCTTATCATCCGTTTGGAGTCAAGAGGTGCAATTAGATTTGATTTGATATACAATATCATAATAATGAATTAAGGAAAACAGGAAGTATTTAAGAACTGGGAAAAGGGGATCATATTTTAAATTTTATGAAATTTTGTAAACTTTCAGATATATAGAATGTCTTAGAAACATGAGAAATGCATCTACTATTTGAGACATTGATACATTTTCAGTGATACAATCAATTAAAATGTGTACAAAGGATCTTTGAAAATACTTTAAATTTACATCATATAATTTATTCACAATGTTTTATTTGATTGCATCTAATGATTATATTTCATCATTTACGATTTTTCGATATTCAGATGCAATTCAATAGATTTTAATGCATACAAAATTTCATAAAATCCAAAAACTACTAAAGATATAATAGATATAATGGCTTTAACTTGCGGTGAGATGTTACCTTTTGTTCCATGTACAAGAATTCCATGTGTTTTGGAGATGAATAATAGCAATAAAAACGCAGTTCAATTTGTTTATCACTTGTTCTGTTGATAGGGTTTGATTTTGCCAGTTTTTATGGACTTCACCTTTTTAAATTTGCCTTGAAGTTCAGTATTTTTAGCTATACGTTTTCCCTTTGCATGTGTCTTTGTCGAGTGGTTGTTTTTGGATATTATAGCATGAATTACATTACATTATACTGTTGTTTTCTTTATATATGGCCAATGATTATCAGTGTTTATGATTATCGATCATATTAGATTGACTGAATACATTTGTTCTTTTACTATGTGCATGTACTGTAGGTTGCACTTTGTAAATACATCTGTTTCACAAACTACGTCTCTTTTTAGATGATATTCATAGATATTTTGTTTTGTTTACGTACTGGTTCAAAGGTATAATCTATATGTTTCATCTCATAGAGACATAACTTGGGAATGTTACCAGTATATATACACATGGTTGCGGCGAATTTTGAATTCTGAGGAAGACCTACAGTGAAGTAAGGGGTAGTACAGAATTTAAGTATAAGTTTAAACTCATAGAAGTTCAGGTCATATAAATGTTGAAAATATGCCGCACAGCCCTATGTTTTGACCTTTGAATAAAATAGTAGTGCATATCAACTTTCCATTCTAGGATATAATTTTTCACGAAACTTCATAGTAAAAGTGGCACAGTTTAGCCGTAAAGAGATGTCCTATGGGAAATTGCATTGTCTGTATTTACAGAAATGCAACCTGTATACGCATTTAAACATATCCCTGTTAACTAAAACCTTTATGGAACACAAAGCGGTCATAATAGAAGAAAATTTGGAACGCATACAATATCACAATGATCGACCGTTGTCAATCGACAACCAATATGCCATCTAAAGTAGAACTAAGTTTTACATTTAAGGGGCATAAGCTGTCATATTCATGTTCACCAGTTTGACTCAAATTCTCATATTTGATTTTTGTAATTTACTAAAAAGTAAATCCAAATAATAACAAGTCTAAAATAAACAATTTACAATGCATTGGCTCGATAATGTGCATCGGCATTTCATGTGTACTTTAGTCTAGTCGCCATCTAATTAACTATCGCGGTGACCTCCAAAGACTGCCGACGGTCATATAACCCGATATAAACATAAATATAGATATAACTATATAGCGTACTCGTGCAATCTGAATTTCTAGGTCTGTTTGATTTCATATTAAAGGTGAAAATATATATCAATCATCGTTTTCACCTGTATAAGAATGAGTTTTTGTTGATCGAATCAGTTAATCAAATTGTTTACACTTGTTTCACTTTTAATGTTGACATTTGTTTCCTTTAAATAACTGAACACGTCTAATTCATGCGTTATCCAGCTCAGCTAAGGGTTAAAGTGAAGGTAACATGAATACGGATTCAATGAGTTCGAATTATTCACTTGCACGTGAATGATTCATCATCGATGTTTCTATGCTTATTTTGACAAAATTGAACTAAAATGGCCGTTAAAAGCGATATATTATTTCACTATTTCACTCTCATTAATGATTGAAGAAAACAAATCATATTTTATTTTTTTCTATATCTCGTAGCTAATGCCCATTTAAAACCGATTGAAAACTAGGAATAATATTGTATTACATCTATTAATCGCTAAAACAAGCAAAACAAGAATCATTATGTTAGACATATCTATGCAATATTTCGCAGATAGAGTTTTGTTTGAAATTTTTTCCGATTGACTGATTAGTTTATTCACTGTGAACTTACTTTTACATCGCATCTTGAACACATTTCTAGAAGAATGGTCTCTGACCAGCTGATACAAACACTATATTCGGAATGCTTCTATTGCTGCTGGTAGACTATCAGTCCCCGCGGATATTATTAGCTCAGGAATCTAAATTTTTCAAAAATTTTTTAAAAAAAATTTTTTTTTTTTAAAAATTTTTTTTTTTAAAATTTTTTTTTAAAAATTTTGGGTTTTTTTGTTTTAAAAAGGGAAAAATAAAAAAATTAATTTTTTTTTAAAAAAAAATTAAAAAAAAAAGTTTTGTTTTTTTTTTTTTTTAAAAAAAAAAAAAAAAAAAAATTTTTTTTTAAAAAAAAAAAATTTAAAAATTTTTTTTTTAAAAAAAAATTTTTTTTGGAAAAGGGGGAAAAACCCCAAAAAAACCCTTTTTTTTTTTAAATTTTAATTTTTTTAAACCCTTAAAAAAAACAAAAAAATTTTAATTTTTAAAAAAAAAAAAGGAAAAAATTTTTTAAACCCCAAAAATTTAAAAAAAGGGTTTTAAAAAAAACCCCAAATTTTAATTTTAAATTTTGGGGGAAAATTTTTTATTTCCGGGAAAAAAATTTTTTTAAATTTTTAAAAAAAAAAAATTTTTTAAAATTTTTTTAAAAAAAAAAAATTTTTTTTAAAACCCTTTTAAACCTTTTAAAGGTTTTTTTTTTTTTAAAAAATTTTTTAAAAAAAACCCCAAAAAAATTTAAAAAAAAAAAAATTTTTTTAAAAAAAAAAAATTTTTAAATAAAATTAACAAAAAAATTTTTTTTGGGTTTTTTTTTTCTTTAATTAAACCGGAAAAATTAAAAAAAAGGTTTTTTGGGTTTTTTTTTTTTTAAAATTTATTTAAAAAAATTTAAAAAAAAAAAATTTTAAAACCAAAAAGGGGCCCCCCCCCCCAAAAAAAAAAACCCTTTCCCAAAAAAAAAATTTTTTCCCTTTTTTTTAAAAAAAAAATTTTTTAAAAAAAAAAAATTTAAAAAAAGGGGGAAAAAAAGGGGGGAAAATTTTTGGGAAAACCCCCCCCCCTTTAAAAAAAAAAAAAAAAAAAGGGATAAAAAAAAAAAAAGGGGTTTTTAAAAAAAAAAAAATTAAAGGGAAAACCCCCAATTTAAAATTTTAAATTAAAAATTTTAAAAAAACCCCCTTTGGGTTTTTTTCCCCAAAAAAAAAAATTTTTAAAAAAAAATGTTTTTTTTTCCCCCGGAGGTTTTTTAAATTTTTTTTTTCCTTTTTTAAAAAACCTTTTAAAATAAAAATTTTAAAGCCGAAAAAAATTTTTTAAAAATTCCAAAAAAAAAGGGAAAAAAATAAACCCCAAAAAAAATTTTTTCCCCTTTTTTAAATTTTTTTTTTTAAAAAACCCCTTTTTTTTTTTCCAAAAAAAAAAATTTTTTAAAAAGGGGGCCCCTTTTCCCAAAGGGAATTTTTAAAAAAAAAAAAAAAATTTTTTAAAATTAAAATTTTAAAATTAAGTTCCCAAAAAAAAAAAAAAAGGGGGGAAAAAATTTTCAATAAAAATTTTTTTGGGGGGTCCTTTTCCCCCCAAAAAAAAGGTGGTTTTGGGGCCCTTTTTCCAAACCTTTTTTAAAAAATTTAAAAAAAAAAAAAGGCCCCCTTTTTTGGGGGGGGGGGGGGGGAAAAAAAAAAAATTTTTTAAAAAACCCCGGGGAAAAAAAAACCAAAAAGAAAAAAAAAAATTAAATTTTAAAACCCCTTTTGTCGGAATTTAAAAAAAAAAAGGGGAAAAAAAAACAATAAAAAAAAAAAAAAAAATTTTCCCCCCCCAAAAAAAAAAAATTTAAAAAGGGAAAAATTTTTCCCAAAGTGAAAAAAAATTTTTAATTGGGGGGGTTTTTTTTTATAAAAAATTTAAAAAAAATTAAATTTTAAAGGGGGTTTTTTTTTAAAAAAAAAATTTTAAGGAAAAAAAAAAATTTTTTTTTAAAAAAAAAAAATTTTTTTTGGGGCAAAAAAATTTAAAAAACCTTTAAAAAATTTTTGGGGCCCAATTTTTTTGGGTAAAAAAAAAATTTTTTGGGGTTTAAAATTTTTTAAAATTTTTTTTTTTTCAAAGGGGGTTTTTTGGGTTTAAAATTTGAAATTGTTTTAAAAATTTTTTTTAAAAGGAAAATTTTTCTTTAAAAAAACCCTTTTTTTTTTTTTTTAAAAAAGGGGGGTTGGGGAAATTAAAAAAAAAAAAGGGAACTTTTTTTAAAAAGGGGGGGAAAAAAAAAAAAAATTTTCTTTTTTTTTATTTTTTGGAATTTTCCCGTTAAAAAAAAAAAAAGGGAATTTTTTTAAAGGAAAATTTTAGGGGTTTTTAAAAAAAAAAAATTTTAAACCCAAAATTTAAAATTTAAAATTTTCCTTTAAAAGGGTTTTTTTTTTGAATTTTTAAAAGGGGGTTTTTTTTAATTAAAAAAAAAAAAAGGGTTGCCAATTTTTAAAAAATTTAAATTTTTCCCCCAAAAAAAACCCAAGGAACCAAAATTTTTAAAAAAGGGCTTTTAAACCCCCCTTTTTTAAATTTTTAAAAATTTTTTTGGGTTTTTAAAAAGGGTTTTTTTTTTTTTTTTTTTTTTTTTAAAATTTAATTTTTTTGGGTTTTTTTTTTAAAATTGCCAACAAAATTAAAAAAAAAAATTGGAAAAAAATTTTTTTTAAAAAAAATTTTTCCCCTTTAAAAAAAACCCCCTTGGGGTTTTTTTAAAAGGTAAACCCCAAAATTTTTAATTAAATTTTTAAAAATTTTTTAAAAATTATAAAAAATTTTAAACCCAAAAAAAAAAAAAATTTTTTTTTTTAAAAAAAAAAAAAAAACCCCTTAAAAAAAAAAAAAAAATACAAAAACAAAAACCCAAATTTTTTAAAAAAATTTTTAAAAAAAAAAAATTTTTTTTCCCCAAAAAAATTTTTAAAACCCCCCCAAAAAAAAAAATTTAAAAAAAAAAAAAATTGGTTTGGTTTTTTTTAAAAAAAAAATATTGTTTTTTAAAAAAAAAGGGGGGAAAAAAATTAATTTTTTAAAAAAATTTTTTGTTTAAAAGGTTTTTTTTTTAAACAAAAAAAAATTTTTTGAAAAAGGGGGGTTAAAATTTTTAAAAAACCCTTTTTTTTTTTTTTTTTTTTTTTCCCCTTTTTTTTTTTTTAAAAAAACCCCCTTTTTTTTTTTTTTAAAAAAAATTTTTTTTCCCTTTTTTTTCCTTTTTTTAAAGGAATTTTTTTTTTTTTTTTTCCCCTTGTTTTTAATTTTTTAATTTTTTTTAAAAAAAAAATTTTTAAATTTTTTTTTTTTTAAATTTAAACCAAAAATTTTTTTTTTCCAAAAGGCCATTTTAAAAAAAGGGGAAAAAATTTTTAAATTAAAATTAAAAAAAAAATTTTTTAAAACGGTTTTTTTTTGGGAAATTTTTTTTTTTTTCCCCCAAAAAAAAAATTTTTTTTTTAAATGGGTTTTTTTTAAAAAGAAAAAAAAAAAAAAGGGGGAATTTTAAATTTCCCTTTCCCCTTTTTTGAAAAAAAAATTTTTTGGAGGGAAAAATTTTCCTTTTTTTAAAAATTTTTTTTTTTTCTTTTTTTTTTTTTTCCTTTTGGGGGTTTTTTTAAAAATTTTAAAAATTGCCCTTTTTTTTTTTTAAAAAAAAAAATTTTCCCCGGGAAAAATTGGTTTTAAAATTTTTTTAAAAAATTTTAAAAATTTTTTTAAAAAACCCCAAAAAATTTTTTTTTTCCCGGTTTTTAAAATTGGTTTTTTTTTTTTTCCCTTTTTTTAAAATTTTTAAAAAAATTGGGTTTTTTTTTTTGGGGGAAAAAACCCAAAATTTTAAATTTTTAACCCCCGGGGGAGGGGGTTAAAATTTTTTTTTTAAAAAAAAAAAAAAAAAAGGGGCCCAAAAAAAAAAAAAAAAAAAATTTTTTAAAAATTTTTTTGGGGAAAAAAATTTTTTTTGGGTTTTGGAAAAAAAAAAACCAAATTTAATTAAAAAAAAAAAAAAAAAAAAAAAAAAAAATTTTTTTTAAAAAGGTTTTTAAAACAAACCCCCGAAACCCAAAAAAAAATTTAAAAAAATTTTTTTTTTTTGAAATTTTAAAAATTTTTTTTAAAAAAAAATTTTAAAAAAAAAGGAAAATTTTAAACCCCTTTTTTAAAAAATAAAAAAAAAAAAAAAATTTTTTTTTTTTTTTTTTTTAAAAAATTAAAAAAAATTTTTAAAAAATTTTTTTAAATTTAAAAAAATTTTTTTTTTTAAAAAACCCAAAATTTCCTTTTTTTTTTTTTTTTTTTTTTAAAAAAAAAATTTTTAAAAAAATTTTTTTTTTTTTTCTTTTTTTTTCCAAAAGGGTTTTAAAACTAAAAATTTTCCCCCGGGGAAAAAATTTAAAAATTAAAATTTTTTCCCTTTTTTTAATTAATTTTTAAATTGAATTTTTTAAAATAAAATTTTTAAAAAAAAACCCAAAAATTTTTTTTTTTTTAAAAAAAAAAAAATACCCGGTTTTAAAAAAAAAAAAAAAAATTTTTAAAAAATTTTTTTTTTTAATTTTTTTAACCTTTTTTTTTTTTTTTAAAAAAAATTTTAAATTTTTTAAAAAAAAAGGGTTTTGGTTTTGGTTTAAAAAAAAAAAATTTAAAAAAAAAAAAATTTTTTTTTTTAAAAAAAATTTTTTAATTTTTTTTTAAAAAAAATTTTTTTTAAAAAGAAAAAAAGGGGTAAAAAGGAAAAATTAAATTAAAAAAATTTTCCTTTTTTTAAAAATTTTTTAAAAAAATTTTTTTTTAAAAATTTTCCCCTTTTTTTTTAAAAAAAATTTTTTTTTAAAAAAAAAAAAAAAAATTTAAAAAAAAAAAAAATTTTAATTTTTTTTTTCCAAAAAAATTTTTTTTTTAAAAAAAAAAAATTTTTAAAATAAAAATTTTAGACCTTTTGGTTTTTTTCCCAAAAAAATTTTTTAAAAATTTTAAAAAATTTTTTTTTTTTTAAATTTTTTCTTTTTTTTTTAAAAAAAAAATTTTTTTTTTGGGGGGGGAAAATTTTAAATTTTAAATTTTTTTTTTTTTTTAATTTTTTAAAATCAAATTTTTAAAAAAAAAAAAATTTTTTTAAATTAAAAAAACCCCCCAAAAAGCCAAAATTTTAAAAAAAAGGGGTTACAAAAAAAAAATTTTTAAAAAATTTTTTGGTTTTTAAAATGGGTTTTTTTTTGGTTTTGGTTTGGAAAAAAAAAAATTAAAAAAAAAAAAATTTTAAAAATTTTAAAAAAATTTAAAAAAACCTAAGAAAAGAAAATTAAATAATGTCTTGCAGAAACAAGTTTACTTAATTCATTTTTATCAAGACGTCCTTTGTACCGAATATATCAAAACATGTTAACTTCGTTAAAACGTACACAAATCGGTTTCAACAGTGCTATGTAGTCCTAAAATTATTTTTATTCTATGAAAATATGTGACCATGCGTCCTGGTAAAATATTTTTGATTTTGCAAGCTTCACTCAAAATATAGCTATATTCAACCCAGAAGTACGCTTATGGTATTGAGAATATTGTGTCGGGAACCCAGACTATGGAAATATATAGAATCGTTTTCTGCTTTTGTGGGTTAAACAAACACAGGGGTAATTTGCCTTTTTTTTTTTTCTTTTTTTTTTATCAGATTAGAAGTACTTTGCAATTTTAGTGTGTTTAGATACAGACAAGGGTGACTGTTAAAACAGATCAATCATGCCAAATTTGTGAAATCAAAGGATCAATAAACCTAAGTCAATTTATAGGATTGTGCAAAATTTTAATTCAAAAGATGATCTAATCGATTTACGGGCATTCTGTTTTCCTAGACTCTATTCCATTGGCCCCTTGCCGCCTCGGTAATTACAAATACATCCAAACATTTTAAGAAATGGATGATGATTGCCAGTTTGTTTTCGTCTGCAACTGTGAGAGAAAATGTTATTCTCTATACCTTAACTACGAGACCTTTCGTTAGAACTTCGGTCACCCCACAGCGCAAGTGCGAGGGAAAACCGTGATGAAAGAATGTAAACAAACGTGCACTTGAATGTTAATGATAATAACTTATTCTTAATAAAAACAAATTAAATACACCAGATCTTTGATCAACTGTTAAGGAAAAGATTAATAAACAAATGGGAAGACAGAAAAAAAAAGAAATATGAATAGAAATAAGAAGATGTGGTATGAGTGCCAAAGAGACAACTCTCCATCCAAGTCACAATGTATAAAAAGTAAACAATTATAGGTCAAAGTACGGCCTTCAACACAAAGCATTGGCTCGCACCGAACAGTAAGCTATAAAGAGCCCCAAAATGACTAGTGTAAAACAATTCAAACAGCAAAACCAACGGTCTAATCTATATAAAATCGAGAAACACTTAAGAACCACATCAACAAACGACAGACTCTATCAATTCACTTATTCTTCATGTGCTCTACGTGCTCTGTATTGATTGTTTATCAATGTCGCGATCCGGTAAACTTCGGCAACAAACTTGGACTTTAATAAGCTTGCGATTGACAATAACGAATGAAATATTTTTGTCGATAATACGTTATATATTCGTAATATTTTTTTTAAACGTGCATACAGGACTTAGTTATAGTATATATGCATGTATTGGTTCATTAACTTCGATAACATCACAATTTGAATAAACTCGTTTCATATGACTTTAAATTAAACACGTGTTTTATATGAAATAATAGGGAATTTACAACAGATAAACTACTTTTGACCTAATAGAAATATTCTATCTACTATTGTTTCATGTTTTCATTATTCTGTGATTGTAAATTAACTTATATATTTTTTTTCTTGGTCTTGTAGGACCTTCTTCTCTATTGGAAATGATGCTGTTGTGTTTGTGTGTGTGTGGAATATTTACGTTTGTATAGTTTGTTTCCTTTTCTATCAGGCATTCATACAGTAATATATTTGCCAATCTGGAAGCTACCGACACTTTTCTGAATTTACTACTTTAGATCTACTTTCTTGACTGTTGAAATGTGAAGAGTGACATTTTCTCATAGTAGTCAACTCTCTAGATATTAGCAATTAAAATATAGATATGGATATTTTACCCTAAAATGATATCTCTTTAAAGACTTGATACCTGATAGAGAAATCTTTCAATTTAGATAAAACAATCTCCTTATTTTACCCCTTTCGTCATGACTTCATTATTATCATTTGTTTTCCAATGAAAATGACAAATTATTGTCAAACCTAGGTAATATTATAAAAACAAAGTGACCAAGCTACATGGCATGTTTTTTTTTCACTTTACGTTGTTATTGAAAAGTGTTAAAAGCTATCCACACTATGAACAACTACGTAAAATCGGTTCGAAGATTAATCTCTAGAATTCCCCAGAAGAAGACCCTCCACTTTAGAGGTTTTATAAGTTTACACCTATTATCGTGAGAACATGTCGTTCTATCGTTGTAACATATAATTATAGTATTTTTGAAAATGTTTTTTTTCATATGCGAAAATTATGAATAAGAGAATTCATCTCCTTTTATCTTCAATAGAACACTTTAAGTAAATTTTGGTTGATTTATTTTATCAAATGTTGTGAATCTTTAGTCAACAAAATGTGAAAATGGTGGAAATGATTAATTGAGAACCTATATATTGAACTTAGATGATGATGTGGTCGGAGATGTAGGACATGACAAATAAGTAGTCCATGGATTTTGTGGATAGAGGGCTTATTTTCATAATAAAGATAATCTTATAAGTGTATTGATCTCGAGAATTTTAATCATACACGGAAACACATTTATAACTTCCACAAAATGTAATTTGTTGATCAATTTGTCAGAATTTTAATTTTCCTCTTCTTGGGGATTTTCAATGAAAAAGATTCATTACAGAAAAAATAGATCTGCGCAATAAGTACCCGTAGCAATTCCAATTATTTGCTGATATAAAATCTTGCCTTCACAAACAAACCATATGCCTGCCGGACCACTAAAATAATAGGCGTATAACGTCTTAGTATAAAGCTGCATTTGACAAATACAGTATTTCGCATAGTAATATAATATATAATAGTAATAAATACTTTATTTAAAGAGGGTAAAATCAGTAGGTACAATAATAATCAGTGTTTTTTAAACAAAGATTATTTGATCATAAGAGAAGAAGTGTGGACACAGATGAGTGTGGATAGTAATTGTTTGATTAGTGCGATCGGTTTATGAGAAGCTGTATGCCTATATTTCTCGTATGGTTTTATCATGCTCGCTCTACCGTGGTGGTATTTTTTATTTTGGTTTGGCATTGAAAACTTTATTTCAGTATTGGATCATCCCTGTATCAGAAGTGAAGGATGCCGTTTAAATTTGTACTAGCATTGACTACCCATGAGGGTCTCTGCACGGTAGATTTAATTTGTTAGATGGTTTTGACAAGGAGCTATGTGTATGTTTTATCATTTTACGGTCACCACCAGGTTCTCAGGAGATAATGTCTGTAGCTATTTCATCAGTTTTCAATTCCTACACAACTTCTCTCCCTGCTGTTCATACTTTACTTTGCCCGGATGACAATTTACTTTACTTCAGCTATAACGTTTCAACGTCTGATAAAACTCAGTTGGTGAAAGGAAAACTTTTAAACTCATCAATAAAGATATTGCACACGCTTAAGAAAGATATATTTGACATTGCAATAAACAAAGACGGTGA
Organism: Mytilus coruscus; assembly: GCA_017311375.1. Taxonomy (NCBI): domain Eukaryota; kingdom Metazoa; phylum Mollusca; class Bivalvia; order Mytilida; family Mytilidae; genus Mytilus; species Mytilus coruscus. The sequence goes on along the minus strand of JAASAO010000127.1, from coordinate 45,095 downwards.
AATTCTTTTAAAAGAATTCGGCGTCAACAACATTCAAATGTTATCACCTGATAGTGAAGTCAAGACTGTGTTAGATACTTCTCCAATGAGACCTTTGGCCATACATGTAAACAAAGATACTGAAGTAGTGGTTGGAATACGAGTACAAAGACCACCGTTACCAGTCAAGGATTTTTCGACCAGATAAGTAATAATTTTCGGTAGTGATTATCAACGGAAAGTTACATTAGAATTCGACAAAACGGAACAAATTGTTCAGTTATGCATTACGCATTCGCACTGATTCTGGAAATGTTGTTTATGTTATTGATCGTTTTGACAATGACCACGAAGGTAGAATTGTAGCTGTAGATAGAAATGGCCGCTTGAAGTTTACATACGATGGGCGAAAGGAATTAGGAAAATTCAAACCAAAGGAATTACAATTACGGCAAGCGATAACATAGTAGTTGCAGACAAAGAAAAGAATGCACTACATGTTATAAATTTGAAAGGAGATGTTGTTGGACTGCAGCTAGTTTTCGCAGACTTGGGCATCACAAATCCATATAGTTTATGCTTTGACGTTGAAAGATATTTATTAATTGTATGTAGTAGAGAAAAAAGGAGGACTACGGCAAAATTTATGTCATTAAAATTACAGACAGCCTAATATGATATGTTTGGTTGTAAATAGAAATTTTGCAAATGATAAAATTTAATAAAATGTTGATGGCATAAAATAGCATTCAAAACAATACTCACCGGGGATGGGAATAAACTGGGACATGATGGGAAGATGTTTAAAATAATCCCTCAAGTTCCCGCACTCATTGTGTAAAATTCACTCCGAATGCGAATGTTTGAAATCCTTTTCCTGGATATGACAGGTGGATACATATTGCGTTCAACTAATGCAATCGTGTGTTGAAATTATGTGCAAAATACTCTGTAAATAGTTATCTTTACATACTCGTGAAAACAAATTCATACACAATGTTCAAAATCGAACAGTGCACCTTCGAATTATTAACATATTAAGTATAAAATGCAATCCGTTTTCTTACGATTACAATTATTGTTATTGTCCTCTTATATTTTACAAAAATGCACCAGTGAATTGATAAAATATGCCCATTCTTAAGTTTATATCTCTGGATTCGAGAAAACATTCGGAGTCGTAGTTTATTCCAAACAGTTTACTGACACTCTCGTTCATGTCAAGGATTTGTTTAGTAAGTTTTACATTGACTTTATTTGAACTCTGGTGTATAGCTGTCGCATTGGCAATTATACCACATCTCCTTATTTTTATACCTAATATACATTTCCTTCGTGTTTACAAACGCATTCAACTCGTTATGCATTCGTCCATTCGTTCATGATCATTCATCTTTTCATGTTTTTTTTCGGAACAAACCCTGTCATATGTCTTTTGTTATATTGTTAGTTGTTTCTTTTTCAACTTGAACTTTGTGCAAGTGCGTAGAGGGGTACATATTCCTCGAGTCTCTAAGTTGTTCCCTTTAATTTAAGATTATGAAATAGCCCACCATGCACCAATTGACAAAAATTCCACCAATATTTTCCAGAGTAACGTCAACTTATAATAAAGGATACTTAAGACACTGTTAAGTCTGCCTGATATCCTTACTTACAACTACAATGTGAGTCGGTAGAGAACAATACTTAACGACAAAAGATATGATTTCAGTTTCCCAATTGTGAACGTTCTATTTCCATGAAGCTACATTCAAGCAGGGCCTGCATATGAAGCATATATGTCTTCTGTTTGCAACGACGTTCTTGAGTTTGCTTTATCTACCCTGATTTTCGTGATAGGGGTTGCTACTATCAAGCTAAGGAGACTATTTAACCCTGGTTTACAAGTGGTAAAGTTGAGGTCATCCCATCGAAAGTTTTATAGACGCCAGCCCCAGTTTGTGGACTGTTATGAAATATATATGTCACAGATGACCACGAATATCTTCCATTATTGTAAACCGAATCTCAACCTCTTTTCCTCGATTGTAAGATAATCGAATAGGATCAAGTAGCATTTACGTGTATATAGTTCCTGGTGAAAGATAAAGGAGTGATTCGGTTCTAATTATATAAAGGATACTGTCAACTTGTTGACAGAGATTTTCAGATTTTCCAGAACGTCATTTAAATACTGGGTTGAAAAGTCTTTCCGTATGAACTGTTTTGTAAGCTAGTATAGAAATGTGTACAGTAATGGTACTGGCCAAGGGATCCCTGGAAAACTTCGAATTATAATTTTTTTTAATAACATCAGGAACAGGAAATTGTTTTTGAAACATATTGTTGTATTTATTTTTCATATTGTAATTGATTCATTTTCTAGAGTAACCAATTCATAAATGTCCAATGTTCATCTTAAAATATGATTTTAACAAACTTTGTTTACATTCTACATTCATAAATTAAGAAATGTTTAATAAACTAAGGTTCCAACTCCTTTAGGCGAAGTTGACATAATTTGGTATTTTCTAAGGTCCCTTTTGGTCATATAGCTTTTCACGTAGTAGGACCTATACATCCTTGGCTTTCAACTGTTAGGATTTCAGCGTTCCTGATGAAGGTTAATCCAGAAAAGCGCTTCGGACTCAAGAAATTAATAAACTGTTATTTTATTTAACAAAGACTGAAATGAGTGACACATTTTATCAGAGTAATTAGAGTATTTAGTTGGAGTTATCTAGCTTTGAAAATTTGTCAATTTATAAAAAACTGTTTTTGAAACACGTTTCATTATCATTCCAACCTTGCCCAATTATACATTTGTCAGCTTGAGGACCCTATCTACCATGTCAACTTTCTAACCTGTAAATTTGTCGACCATGTCTACCTGTCAACTATATCAAACGTGTCAACCTGTCGACCTAGTCAACCATGTCAACCTGTCGACCCTATCAACATTGTCATCTTGTATATCCTGTCTACTTGTCGACCATGAGTGTCAACCTTGTTTGTTTTATTAACGTGACGCATAAAATTATGACCATTTTACATTTGAAATGTTTTTATATGGACTATTGATTTTAATTATTCTAACTGGAACTATTTGTCCATTTATCCGATCCTAATTGAGCCGCCGAATGAGACTAATCACATAATTTGTACTTACCATGAGCAACATGACGTGTGCCACTAGTGAATATCAACCAATACTTGTACAGATTGCTTTATCCTATTACCAGGATGGCAATGAGTACGGCTTGTATCTATTGATACTCAATTTAAGATATACAGTTGGCCAGTAACTTGATAAAAGGATAGTATACCTACCTCGAAATATGAGTCAAAACCCTAATTTTGTATACATTTTAAAAATTTCACATCACAATGACCATGTATTCTAAGTTTTAAGTTGATGTGACCATCACTTTATGGTAAAATACATTAAACCAGAACTTTAATTTGATCAGTGAACAGCAAAGTTTGTAAAGGCTTGGGTAAAATTAATTAATTTTGCACTCATCGTCAAAGGTTTATATCATAAGGAATATGTCCTTAATGTTAAGTATTAAGTTGATATGAGCACAACATTATGGTAAACTACCTTTAACCAATACTATCACCTATTACGAGAAAGACCGACTAACGGATTGACGGGCGAACAGAACGGAATTATTTTATGCAACCAACTTTAAAAAGAAATAAACTAACGAAAATCAATATAGATTATCTCAATTAACAACGAAGATAACGGTAATTTATTATTTTTAAAACATTCTATTATATTAAATGATTGCACAATTGTCCATGGGTGTTACTAATTTTAAGAAATATTTACCATGTTTACTGTTACAGGTTGTGAACTTTTAATGGAAAAGTTTAACTGAAACAGTCATAAAAGTAAAAAAATCAAACGACACGTACTTAATTGTCCAAAAGAAGCTTTTAATCAAATCACATATCAAATAACGGTCTTGAGATCATTTGTTGTAGATAAAAATGGGAAAAACCGGACGTAAGGATGAAACAACGATTACATATTTTCCTATCTACTCAGCCTGTATAGTCATTTGAAAATATACGAAATATTGATCTTTTATTTTGATAAATTGCATTTTCTGGTTTATATCGCACTATTATATGGAAGGGAAACAATTTGTTTACAAATACTAATAAAAATATTATAATAATATAAAAACATTATTGGCAGGCGGATTCAGTGTGCAAAATGTCCGCCCCTCATGGTCGACCATTTTTAGAACCATTTTCTTAATATTTGACAGCCAGTCCCCTTATTTTCGATGGGCTCTCCAGTCCATTTGAAAAGTCCTTGATTCGCTAATGGAAGTGTAACTCGAATCGCAACGCTAACTATACCGCAAACGTTTATTCGAATTTGGCTCGAACTCGAAGTATAACGCAAACTTTAACTCGAACTCGAACTCTAACTCGAAATTGGACTAGAACTATTAACTCGATTGTAAGACACATTCAATGAAGAGAAACCGACCAAACCATATGGCAAAAACGAAAACAACAAAAAGACAAACAACAGTCTACAGAACCCTACATAGAAAACACTATTTTTTTGTCAAATCTTTTATCATACATGAAATCAAGTGAAATGCACTGAAGAGAGGTGAAAGATACCAAAGGGACATTAATTCATAAGTCGAAAATAAAATGACAACGCCATGACTGGGGTGATCTCAGGTGGTCAGGAGGGTAAGCAGACCCTGCTCAACATATGGCACGCGTCATGTTGCTCATGTAAGTTCAAACCCGGTGATAAGTCTTATTCGGTAGGTCACATTCGAACTGATATTTTAATGTACAGCGGATACAGATAATTTAACACAAATCTGTTTAGAGCTTTTATATGCTGTGGGTTTATCTATTGTTACAGGCCGTATGCCGTCCTCGGTATGACTATCTATTGTAAACTTGTGTCTTTAAGTCAAATTTACCCGCATGATCCTGGAATCTTATTTCAGAGGTGACTCCAGCCTGTAAACTCATTTGAAATACTCCGTGTATTGTGATTTGTTGTCCCTTTTACCACAAACGGTAACAATTCCTGAAATGAACGCATACATTTTTTTTATCAGCTGTCGTAAGATGGAAAATAATTGGACGCCTCAAAACGCCGATTTTGATAATGAAACTGAGATGAAAAGTTTAAGTGTCAGTCCAATTTAAGTATGCACAATGAGATTAACTAGCACACCTATTAAAAGAGACACACTGCATGCAAAATCAAATTACTGGTGTACTGTTAACTCGGATGACCCTATAATATAATAGTTTGCAAATAAATTATACAGAAATCATTCTCCTCAAATATTTCACCCACATTTAGGACGATTTCATATTTAACCGTTAAAGAATAAGGCTTGTTTTTCCTAGGATGATTTCCTTGACAGAGGGTTGCTGCTCACCAGGAAGCTATTAAACCAAGAGTTCCAAGTGGTGAAGTTGAAATCATCCTTTCGTAAATTTTACGGACGCCATCACGAGTTGGTTGACCGTTATGGAATATCCGTTTCACAGATGATAGCGGATATATGTTCCTTGTGTCGTAACTACAATCCCGTCCCTTTTCACGAATGTGACCTACCGAATTAGACTTATTATCATGATTACGGGTTTGTACTAACATGAGCACGACGACGGTGCCACATGTGGAGCAGGATCTGCTTACCCTTCCGGAGAACCTGAGATCACCCCCGGTTTCTGGTGGGGTTTGTGTTGCTCAGTCTTTAGTTTTCTATGTTGTGTTTTGTGTACTGTTGTTTGTTTGTTGGTCTTTTCATTTTTAGCCATGGCGTTGTCAGTTTGTTTTCGACTTGTGATAATTCCATGCGTCCTAAGCGCTTTTCTGGATTTATCTTCATCAGGAACGCTCAATGCCAAACATTTGAAATCCGAGGGATGTATAAGTACCGAAACAGTTGAAGAGCTATATGACAAAAATACCTAAAACAAATAGCCAAATTCATCTAAGGTCAACTTTGCCTGAGGGAGTTGAAACCTTAGTTTCTTTATAATTTCAAAATTTATAAACGGACAAATTTAAAAAGTTTGTTAGAAATCATGTCAGTACCGAAGTACTGACTACTGAGCTGACGATACCCTCGGGGACTGATAGATGCTGTAAATCAAGTTTAAAATATCAACTCAGAAAATTGATAAGCCATTCGGAATAGCTTTAAACTATCCCTTTTCTTTTCTAAACGATATACTAGACGTAAAACTAAGAGAGAGTTCGAAATAGCTAAAATTAGGGGATAGCATAACTACGGATTTTGTCCTTGTAGAAACATAAACAATTTCTTCTATGACAGACCTGCAGACTCACTTTTTAACTGAGCTGAGCATTCGACTACGGTAAGATTGAATCTATTTCTGTTATATGATGCTCAGTAGCAGGTGGCTGGACATCAAAATGAGATAATAGTTTTGTTTATTTGTTAACGATTAATGGAATTTTAATGAATTTTCCTAAGATAATACACTGAAGGTAACACACCCAAACGCGGGTATATTGGACATTTAAATAGATAGTTATGAAAACAACCGAGTCATTCTATATCATTTCTTAGTTTAAGTAAATACAATATTCCACGATTCAGACAACAATCGTAAGCGTTTATCAAAACCATTGATAAATTATACCATTATATATATATATATATATATATATATATATATATATATATATATATATATATATACAAGTCTAAATTGAAAACAACGTTCAAACCTATGATTGCGTTGGATAAAACCGCAATTTTTATACGTGTGCATGCAAAACAAATTTCTTAATAGAGGGTCTAAATACAGCACAAACAAAAATTGGAAACAACACGTTTAATAATTCCATGCGTCCTAAGCGCTTTTCTGGATTTACCTTCATCAGGAACGCTCAATGCCAAACATTTGAAGTCCGAGGGATGTATAAGTACCGAACCAGTTGAAGAGCTATATGACAAAAATACCTAAATCAAATAGCCAAATTCATCTAAGGTCAACTTTGCCTGAGGGAGTTGAAACCTTAGTTTCTTTATAATTTCAAAATTTATAAATTGACAAATTTAGAAAAGTTTGTTATAAATCATGTCAGTACCGAAGTACTGACTACTGAGCTGACGATACCCTCGGGACTGATAGTCCACCAGCAGAGGTATCGACCCAGTGATGTAAAAATTGGAAACAACACGTTTAATAATTCCATGCGTCCTAAGCGCTTTTCTGATTTATCTTCATCAGGAACGCTCAATGCCAAACATTTGAAACCGAGGATGTATAAGTACCGAAACAGTTGAAGAGCTATATGACAAAAATACCTAAAACAAATAGCCAAATTCATCTAAGGTCAACTTTGCCTGAGGGAGTTGAAACCTTAGTTTCTTTATAATTTCAAAATTTATAAACGGACAAATTTAGAAAAGTTTGTTATAAATCATGTCAGTACCGAAGTACTGACTACTGAGCTGACGATACCCTCGGGACTGATAGTCCACCAGCAGAGGTATCGACCCAGTGATGTAAAAAATTGGAAACAACACGTTTAATAATTCCATGCGTCCGAAGCGCTTTTCTGGATTTACCTTCATCAGGAACGCTCAATGCCAAACATTTGAAATCTGAGGGATGTATAAGTACCGAAACAGTTGAGGAGCTATATGACAAAAATACCTAAAACAAATAGCCAAATTCATCTAAGGTCAACTTTGCCTGAGGAGTTGAAACCTTAGTTTCTTTATAATTTCAAAATTTATAAACGGACAAATTTAGAAAGTTTGTTATAAATCATGTCAGTACCGAAGTACTGACTACTGAGCTGACGATACCCCGGGGACTGATAGTCCACCAGCAGAGGTATCGACCCAGTGATGTAAAAAATTGGAAACAACACGTTTAAACGATACCCTCGGGACTGATAGTCCACCAGCAGAGGTATCGACCCAGTGATAAAAAATTGGAAACAACACGTTTAATAATTCCATGCGTCCGAAGCGCTTTTCTGGATTTACCTTCATCAGGAACGCTCAATGCCAAACATTTGAAATCTGAGGGATGTATAAGTACCGAAACAGTTGAGGAGCTATATGACAAAATACCTAAAACAAATAGCCAAATTCATCTAAGGTCAACTTTGCCTGAGGGAGTTGAAACCTTAGTTTCTTTATAATTTCAAAATTTATAAACGGACAAATTAGGAAAGTTTGTTATAAATCATGTCAGTACCGAAGTACTGACTACTGAGCTGACGATACCCTCGGGGACTGATAGTCCACCAGCAGAGGTATCGACCCAGTGATGTAAAAATTGAAACAACACGTTTAAACAACATTTTCCAAAGATATATATATATATATATATATATATATATATATGTCACGATGTCACAGACGCAAGTAAAGACTCAAGTTCCTGCTTGGTCGATCGAGGATGTAACATAACTAGTGATACCTCTCAACCCTTAATATTTGACTGGTATACGCCATCAAATCAGGAGTTCACCCGCGTACACAGATATTTTCTTAGAACATTAACATTCACAGACACAAGGGTTCGAATCCCGCTGAGGAAGAACAAAAATTTGCTAACGCAAATTTGATGATCTAACATTGTTGGGCTAAATTTATATATATGTTATGGTGTTAGCCCTGTATAACCACGTGTTATCCGATGGAGAATGTCTGTCATAAAGTTGTCACATGTTTAGACGTATATAATAATACTAAAATTTGATGTGGCGGCATGATAATTAACATTATCATCCTTTACGACAGCCAAAATTTGATTTGAAAGGTATACCATCTACTTGCCACTATACATCATGTACTGTGTTACAACCCTAGATAAAGCCGACAAGGAAAGGTATTACATCGACCACCGAAAGCTATATTCTTATGTAGCCTAGGTGGTCTAGTGGTCAGATTTAACATTGTTGTGCTGATATTTAGAGTAATTATATATATATATATATATATATATACAAGTCTAAATTGAAAACAACGTTCAAACCTATGATTGCGTTGGATAAAAACCGCAATTTTTATACGTGTGCATGCAGAACAAATTTCTTGTTAGAGGGGTCTAAATACAGCACAAACAACATTTTCCAAAAGACCAAAAAAGTGAAAAAGTATATTTTAACAAAACGCATTTGACTAACAGGTCGAACAACAAATGTTCTTAAATCCTGCTGACTGCCATTGGCGATTGCCAAATAAACGGATCACAAGGTGTAATAAATGGATCTTAACTATAAATTTAATACCAAACAGAAAACAATAAACTTGCGGTGAAGATGGTATACCGCAAACAAAGGTGCAAAGATTTTTTTGTACACCATATCCGGATTTCGACAATTAATGTCTCTTCAGTGATGTTAGGGATCGAAACGGTATTTGGAAAGCCATACAATTAACCTCAATTTAGGATAGACTCTTGAATTTTGAGGAGTCAAAATAGGATGAACGGATCATACAAACCCGAAGGCAAATATAATACAAGCCCAAACAAAAATATAAACAAGTCTAAATTGAAAACAACGTTCAAACCTATGATTGCGTTGGATAAAACCGCAATTTTATACGTGTGCATGCAAAACAAATTTCTTGTTAGAGGGGTCTAAATACAGCACAAACAACATTTTCCAAAAGACCAAAAAAGTGAAAAAGTATATTTTAACAAAACGCATTTGACTAACAGGTCGAACAACAAATGTTCTTAAATCCTGCTGACTGCCATTGGCGATTGCCAAATAAACGGATCACAAGGTGTAATAAATGGATCTTAACTATAAATTTAATACCAAACAGAAAACAATAAACTTGCGGTGAAGATGGTATACCGCAAACAAAGGTGCAAAGATTTTTTGTACACCATATCCGGATTTCGACAATTAATGTCTCTTCAGTGATGTTAGGAATCGAAACGGTATTTGGAAAGCCATACAATTTACCTCAATTTAGGATAGACTCTTGAATTTTGAGGAGTCAAAATAGGATGAACGGATCATATAAACCGAAGGCAAATATAATACAAGCCCAAACAAAAAATATAAACAAGTCTAAATTGAAAACAACGTTCAAACCTATGATTGCGTTGGATAAAAACCGCAATTTTTATACGTGTGCATGCAAAACAAATTTCTTGTTAGAGGGGTCTAAATACAGCACAAACAACATTTTCCAAAAGACCAAAAAAGTGAAAAAGTATATTTTAACAAAACGCATTTGACTAACAGGTCGAACAACAAATGTTCTTAAATCCTGCTGACTGCCATTGGCGATTGCCAAATAAACGGATCACAAGGTGTAATAAATAGATCTTAACTATAAATTTAATATCAAACAGAAAACAAATAAACTTGCGGTGAAGATATATATATATATATATATAGTATGCACGTCTAAACTTATGATAACTTTATGACAAACATTCTCCATCGGATAACATGTGGTTATACAGGGCTAACACCATAATAAATATAATTCGTCTCAAATTTAGCCCAATAATGTTAGATCTTCAAATTTGCGTTAGCAAATTTTGTTCTTCCTCAGCGGGATTTGAACCCTTGCTTCTGTGACATCGTGGCAACACCGCCTGCACTGTGTCCAGTGCCCTAGACCACTCGACCACCCTAGGCTACATACAAATATAGCTGTGGTCGATGTAATGCCTTTCCTCGTCGGCTTTGTCTAGGGTTGTAACATAGTAAATGATGTATAGTGGCAAGTAGATGGTGTACCTTTCAGATCAGCTATATATGGCCAGAAAGGTAATTTATATTCCATATAGTGCACGTTGAGTGAGTACCCTGTAATCCGACCAATATTGAGTGAAAATTAATCAACATTATTTTACTTTGTGGAGACTTCTATCAGTGATTCGATAGAGTTGTGGTCTCGGATAAAATGTCCTAATTTTTATATGGGTTAGTATTTGCGAGCCTACTATAAATAAAATTTTACCCTTTCTACAATTACCAAAATACACAGATGGTAAAATAAAAGAAGCATGGAATGTCCCAAGAGAGTTTACAATACTTTTTAAAGGTACCGTTAAAGCATTATTCCATTACAGATCATAGTGTATACTTGTACATTTCACAACTCGTTCCTCTGATTAGGAAGGGTCTAATTTCGCCGATTTAGTTTTTATTTATTTGTAATTGGTATACAGAAAGCAGTAGCCTATCATCCCTTCTGTATGTGCCCAAACCAGTCTTTATTAATCACAAACAAGACGAACTCGGGTTTGAAGCTTTGTAAACGAATCATTGTTAGTTACCCACACAAGATCAGTGCTTAGCTTCACCAATACTAGATTTCTTTGTTGTTAAAATATTATACTAACATATAAAAAGTGTGGTTTAGCTATCATATATCACCATTTCAAAACCAAAATTCAACTAAATTTGAAATTTCATGGTTGAACTTCAGTAAGGGATTGTAATTATTTGCAAGACGAAATAAATCTTTAATTTCATCTGATGTTCCATTATATATTGTAAACAGGGTTTCCCTGGGTCGATTTTCTTTTCGCCACCTCTTTCGCCAAAAGAATATTTTTCGCCACTTTCATTTTTTATCGCCAACTAACATAAATTTATTTTCGTTTAAAATTTTCCTTCTTTCTAACAAAAAAAAATAGTTTGCCGCATTGTTGTCTATTATATTTCTACATATCTTTTTTAATCAACGTTGTAATAAATAAACAAACATATACTTATAATTACATTACATTTATGTTTCACGAGAATCCGTTAGTTTGATTGGCTAACAATAATCGGGCGTCATTCAAAATTAACCTTCATATCAAAATGAAATTTTACATTCGTGATGACACGTGTTTCCACAAAAAGTGCACAGGTAAATAAAGGAAAAACTTGATAAAAATTTTTTCATGGTCTTAATACAATGTAGCATAAAATGTAATTATAAGAATAAAGCTTCTTTTCTAATTTTATTAGGTGTAAAAGTGTTGATCGTGCACACATTTTTACAAAATGTGCTTCAGTTAACACTTTTACACCAAAATAAAATTACAAAAAGAAGCATTCATTCTTAATTAAAAGATACTTCTGGGAACACAGGATTCATCTTCAATAAGTTTATTGGATACTTCCCGTCTAGTTGAACGATAAAGACTTAAGTCAGAGATTTTTCTTACTTTTGAATATATTTATTCATAACAACAGTTTTCTTTTTCGGACCATCGCTTAAAGAAAAAGTCGAGACGTAAAATAATACTTCAAACACGTGCGTCGCTCAAACGATTGTAAAGTACCCACTCCAAAACAATTAATTCTATCAAAGTTGTAAATAAATCCTCTATGTGACAAGTGAAGCCATTTAACCACATCGTTTCATTAAACAATACAATTCATTAAACAATACATCAACACCTTTATCAATTAGTCCATTGTTACCAATAGCTATAAATGCAATCAGCTGATTTTGATTTTCTATCAAAATCGTAACGAGTTCAAGGTGAATTCTCAGTATTGTATGATCAGGGAAAAAGTCCAAGAAACCTGGAAAAAGTAAACAAGATGGACGAAGTAGAACCGTTATAATTCTTTCGCAAAATTTTCCGCCAATAATGAATTTTAATCACCACAATTTTTATCTTTTCGCAAAATATATTATTTTATGCGCTCAATATATATTTTGAAAGCTCAATATATATATTTTTTTGCGCTCAATATAATATATAGTGCGCACAAATTAATATTGTGTGTGTTCGATGTAAAAAAATTGTGGGCTTAAATTAATATTTTGTGCGCTAAATATAAATATATTGTGCGCACATATTCATATGGAGTTAACACGTGGTAGTGTTGTCTAATGTATCCAGTTCTGAGAAATTCATCAGTCATAATAGATTTTATAAGATTTTATTTTGACATGAGGTTAGATTACAGGAAAACTATCTCACTTTTCGCAAAATATCATCAATTATGTATAGGTTTTTAATCGACACCTAAAACGATATTCCGGAAGCTTCGTTTTAATCTTCGTTCTAAAACACTATGCTCCACATGAAGATTTCGTTGCATTTATCAAAGAAGTAACATTTGGATTCCAATAACACATTTCCGCCTTATGGAAAATATACATTATTGCTGAATTAAATTGTGGTTCTTTGAAAATGTAAAATTGGATGAAAATCTTATTTTCCGCACTTTTATACTCAGTTATATCATAAAAGTTACAGATCAAATTTGAGTTTCTTCTGGACGAAAGATTTTTGCTGATGTTTTGGCCCACTTTTTTATGATTTCTGAATCAATTGATCCGATCTTATATAAAGTATATCAAATTTAGTTGTCGTAACAGCAAACTGCTTTTAGTTTAAAACAGATGCCTCATGGATTGGGTTCGGTCAGCAGTTGTTAGTAATGTCCGCATCCATCTTTGAATGAATATTCTGGCCCCAAAAATGATAAGATGGAAAATCCCTTCTACATTAGTGTCAATATACTACGATATATTAGGAAGTGTAACATTATAGCAAACGCAGTACCATCAGAATGCTAGTTTATAAAATGTAACAGTACCTTATTATATGACAGGCAGGACCCATGTTTGACAAAAATGTCCGAGAAAGTACATGAACGAAAATCAACTGTATGCATTATCTCCTTTAAGCTTAACAAAAGATATTATCACACCTACTTTGGTCATTCTGAAAAAAACTATTGCTTCTTTAATTCAAGTTAGATGATACAAAAAAAATATGTGATAACGAAGGTAAAAAGAAGCAATATCCCAGCATGATTTGAAGCTGCTACATGTACGTTGTTTCAGAGTAGATGTTGACAATCGGGTGTTATTTAGGACAAGGGGATGCTGAACGGGCAGGAACCTCTACAGAACCTAGTGAGCTTTGAATATCATTGTGTAAAACCTCTGCAGCACAAAGTGGACGTTCGGCATCATTAACGACTCCCTCTTTCAAGATCCACATATCTTTCTCTAAATATAATATAAACGGTCAAAACAGTGACCTTCACATTCCTGCTTTCAACATGCATATGTAATGATATTTTAGTTGGATCCAAAAATGCCTATATATAAAAATAAAAGACACAAAGTACAGATCTGAGAGTACTCGCAGTTACTGAAAGCTAGTTCAAAGTCAATAACAACTAATAAAAAATCATGTGTCTAAGACTAAAATAGCAATCAGTACACATCCAACATCCAATGGATTTAGTGTAAAGACGTCATTAGCAATCAGAGAAGAACATGACCTTGTGCAATGTCAATTATAGGTATCGACAGATTGTAGAACCGTGAATGTGTATAACAATGATATTTAGTTTGGTCTTAATTTACTGATAACAAAATCAATATTTATACCAATAAAACAATATTCAAAGATCTAATTACAGTGTTGAATTAGTAACCTTTTAGAATAAGTTTATTTAAAGGATCGATAAGTTTACCCGGATCGTATCTAAATTTACGGGCTCGGTAAACAACATCACTGTAAAAATAAGAATGTGATATCCCGTTTGTAAAAAGTCTTCTACAGGTACAGACTTCCAAACCAAATCTTTGTATCTATGGAAGAATTTAGTGAAAGATTTAAGTAAGTTGAGGTAACGAAATTCTTGACTCAATAATTTACCAGTAAAAATAAATTACGTTGATTGAAATAAAAAAAGTAACTACAAACACGGGGATAGCGAACGAGTTGTGATATATAAAAACCGTAAGATGGTGCAAAGGAATATCACCTTCCGAAAAAGGAAAATTAATATTACGGTACGAAAAATCGTCCCTGTTGTCATATTTTTTTTGTAGAGTTTCACGTGTAAAACTAGAATATCTAAATCTTTGAAAGGAGAACTATTTAACGTTTGAATTTGATTTATTTGAAGTAAGTTCCTTTGGGTTAATTTCGGCGGTATAGAATGAATTTCATAACAGCGTGGACATGGACACATAGTAATTAAATGTTATCGTGTGTATCACTGGCTGTCGACAACAAAGACTTCACGCAATTACAGTATGTCAGGGCCCTCTCAATGGGGATATACATAATTACTATCTTTACACATGTCCATTCATAATTTATTTTTTTTTTGCATGAAAGTTAATAGGAATTTGTTTTGAATATATTACTATACTCACAACAAAAAGTTTCTTTTTGACAGAATGAGTATATTCAGAGGTGATATCACCAAGTAATCGAGAAAAAAAAAACGTTACGTTTTTCTTGCACAAACGTTCTGTGGCTCCTTAAAAAAAAATATGAAAACATTTATTCGTAGGAGTTGATGTAGAGTAACCTACGATCAACTTTCATACTAAGATTATTTTTGTTGGTAATAAGATCCCCGGACCTTCATAATAAATCATTTTAGACCTCTGGGCTGCATTCTTTTTTTGCACGGAACAAATTTGAATTCCCAAGACTCCAACGATCAGATTTTCGTGAACATTTAGATATCATTCTAACAAAAAATAACTCGTGAAAATATCAAGAAGCATATGAATCCGGTCTTGTGTGCAAAATTTACATTGATGGGAGTCAGAGTAGCTTTTGTGGAAACATTGATACATGTATTTATTTTAGATTTTGTTATACCTGAACACGTATAACAAAAGTTACGGGATCTATATTCTTTTACTACAAATTAAGCAGGTAATTTCAATGAATTTGGTCTTACTAAACTATTTTTGTTTGTCATCTGAGGACGCATATTTGAGACAATTCTGCATAAATGTTTATTTGCAATTTTATTCATGCTGATTTCAAAAGCCTCTTGCATAGCCACCACTCCCTTATTTTAACTGAATCAAGAATGGTCGCCCCCTTAGGCCTTACAATTTGAAATTGTACTCACTTCTTTTCGGTTTCTGTGTTTCAATATATCTATAATACTAAAGTAACGAGGTCCAATTTGTCAGCCGTTATGACGTAAAAACGATGAATCAAAGAATTCAACTTTATATATAACTAATATAGTACAATGGTGTTGATTAAAATTACACCACTCCAGGCCCATTTGTTTTCCACGTAATTAAATATTGCCAATAATTAAAGTTCCGGGTCGAGTCCGACACCGATACCAATAGTATATGTAACATATAGCTTCCGGTCGCATCACAAAATAACATGTAAGTTGAACGTTCTGGAAAAACTTTTTAAGTCAAACTCAGTTGAACTGAAACATAAGGCGTAGATACTTTAATTCAGTCACGGACCCGCGATGTCACGAGTGTATTCTAGTATCCATGAATTTAATGATATGTTCACAATACATTTGTTTTGGAATAATAAATCATGTGCACAAGACTAAACTGGTCAACTGTAACACGAGATAATCTACAGGTTATTATGTCAACATAACAGTAACAGTGTAATAATAACCTTTAAACTGGGTGCACTCGTTTAATATTCTAGTATAAAAGGTATTGTGAACATACTTAATTCATGGATAGATACTGAAACACAAATTAAAAAAAAAGTACAATTCTAAATTAAATAGCTGTGATCCGTCCATCCGTTTTCAAATCAACAGAACAGCTGCATTTAACAGGTCGGGCACATTTCCTTATACGGACATGTATTATTTAGCATACTTATGCCGCCGTCAATGCATGTATTAGTGCTTGTTTACAAATAAAGCATTTTTTTTTATTTTGGCGATTGACCTATCCACTGAATGATTTGCAATGCATGATGGACTACTTATCTATAATTGACACACTACTTAATTTTTCACTTATTACCAGGAAAGATTTTTTCTTACTTTTTTCTCTCGATTACTTGGTGATATCACCTCTGAATATACTCATTCTTTCAAAAGAAACATTTTGCTGTGATTATATAAATATATTCAAAACAAATTCCTATAAACTTTCATGTAAAAAAAAATATTTTATGAATGAACATGTGTAAAATAGGAACTATGTATATCCCCATTGAGAGGCCCCTGACATACAGAAATTGCGTGAAGTCTTTGTTGTCGACAGCCAGTGACCGACACGATATCATTAAAATATCAGGTGTCCATGTCCACACTGTTATGAAATTCATTCTATTTAGAAAACTCTTTATCATTTAAAGCAAAAACATCATCAAGATAACGGTAAGTGTTGTCAAATTTATCAATTTAATACAATTTAGATGAACGACCATTTAATTAGATAGGGAAACGTTTGATAAGATTGTGTGAAAGTGTAGTGTAACGAGTTGAAAATCAAAACTGCCAACCGAATCAAAAGGACCACCGGAAGCACGTAATTTAACTTAAACATCGAATTTTTACACTAAAACAATAGTTAATTCTACTATTTTCATATTTTTTATTACAAAGGTTAAAAATCAGTTCTTTGACTAGTTAAAAGCACTTAAAGATTAGTTGTAGACCAATTACTAGTTGACGAGATGAAACGATATATATTTTACGGTTTTTTTTTAGTGTGTAGTTTAGGTAACCAATACATAGTAGGGACCTTCAAATGTCCAGAAGAGGCCTTAATCTTAGATGTGGTTATGATAATAATAAATACGATTGTTTAATATATGACTCTCTGTGGAGTGCACGGACCTGAATGTAGAAGAATTGATAATTTCTTTCTTAGGAACTTCCGTGAAGTATTTACGTAATACCACGACAACATTGTTGACTGCTTTGTCGGCCGGTACGAAAACAAACCGCTTTGCAAGTACTTGATGTTTGTTTCTTATTCTAGAAATATGTGTATTATGTACACTTATTATTATGGGCCGGCACTAAGCCGGTCCATTATATGATATGGGTTTGAGATTGTTACATGAGTTTCTGCGGATCTATATTATTATTTTCTATATATGCAAAATTAAAGATTTTAGGTAATTTTATATAAGAAGAAGATGCCAAATATTTATAACAATGAATGTTCATTGTTTTATTATGCACAGAATGCGTGACCCGTATTTGGGAATTCCACACCAGGTTATTTTAGAAATGTAAACAAGGTACCATGTTCTTACAACAACTCGTCGTCGGAACATGGGAAATGATGTATAGTTTGCGTTTTTTTTCTCAAAATAGTTATTTTATATTCTATTTTGTATATTTTATATACAGTTTTCATCATTTAGAAAAATAATCAAAATAAAGATATCTTTACTTTCAACGTAAACGATCTCGGGAGTTTTTATAGGTAACCTGTTTCAGTAACTGAAAGTGATTTTCAAACCTCTCAAATATCCACTTGGTGTTTGCTAATACTTTGCAATTTTACTGCAACCAAACAGATTGAAATGAAAACATTTTGTCAAGGATTTGTCAGTTGTTACAAAGAGAATAATTTGCTATACTGTCTGAAGCTTTCTGATTTTTAGTTGTAGTATGTAAGCAGTTTTTTAGTCTGTCGTATACCCAATGAAAATATGAAGGGATATGGAGTAAATGTACATGAGACAATATTAATATCAATACATGGTAAAACCCAAATATGGAACGTTTTTATTGTCCTTCATTTTCAAGTCACCATGATGCATTCAACAATGATCAATATTTCTCATAACTGGTAGTAAGTTCAAGTTGACCCTTTGGATCGGTTTGAGCAGAATTCATGGTTAAATATAATAAAAAGCTACATCCCAATTTTTATGACTGTTTGTTGATACTTTTAAATTTCACCAAAACCGAATAGACATCTGTCCGTCACAAAGTTAAAGTCCATCTATCTGTGGAAGTATAAGTCATAGTTCATGAGGTTTTGTTCATAGATGCGTCTTGAATAACCAAGGGTCCTGATAAAATGAGGAGAGTCCATATCTGAGATACAACTCGTGGAGAAATAATATTTTGTCAGTAGATGCCTCTGTAATAGTCAGAATCGAGGGTCCTAAAAATATGTCATCTTGACATAAAATTCATGGATGAGTAAATGAGGTGAAAGGCTGCGTTTAAGTCCATATCTGAGATAAGGAATACAAATATTGTGTCAGTAGATGCAACTTTGATAGTCACGAGTTTCAAAATCAGTAGCCCATTTCACAAAAATCTTAAGTGTAAAAATATTTAGTTGAATTGTTAAGGAATATTTTAGACTTACGATAAATTTTACACTTAAGATTTTTGTGAAAAGACTACTGGTCTTGAAAATTAATTAAAATGATATTCCATTTCATCAACTGCACTTAATAGATATTCGATTTCATCAACTGCACAATTAAGTTATATTTTATAGCATTATTATAACTACCCAAAACCTCCATATTTCCGGCCCAAAATTTGGTGCGTTCACCAATTAACTCTCTTGTTTATTGCTAAATTATTTTCAAAATGTGATATTCGAATATCTACAATATTCATACATTTATTTGAATAACAATCTTGAGATCTTTTATCAGATCTTTACCGCTTACATATGCATGATCAGTGGCCAAAAGTAATTAGAATTTTCCCTGGAAGAAACCTAAACCCCCACTTGCACTAAAATTGTGAATCGATAAATCGGTTATTGAATATGAAAGAAGACACTATAAAATGTTACCAAAATGCAATGAAATTGTCTTAGTTAAGCTCGGCATAACGTCTAGAAATATATCGAAACAAGGATCCCCAACCAATTTTGAAAAAAATTCCGTTGTTGTAAATGAGTGGGTTGAGAACACAGTTATTTGGTTTTGAGGTGAAACATTCTGTAAGTTCTCAGATGAACAACTATAGCAAATTAAGATAATGCCTCTATAACTAGAAGCAGCCACATGAACAATTATAATGAGATATTCCTATTGGTTGATTCAGGGGAGGGGCGTAGTGGGTGTATGTTCCGTTTGATCGAGAGAGAAAAAAATACATTGTAAGTTAAATCTTCGAAAAATTTCTAGCCTCGCTACGCTCGTCAGTCTTTTGACCAGTTTTGACAATTACGAATGTATCCCCCTTTCCCCAGACCCCTAATTCGACTATAAATAGTCTGAGGCGCATACCTGACAAGTAAACTTTTATTCTAATTCACGGTAAGAAATGAAAATAAAAATTAATTTACAAGCTATGTCGTCTTAGTGGTGTTTATTTATTTATTTATTTATTTTTTTTTTGGGGGCTTTGGATATAAGGGAGATGTGGGGTGTACGTTGATAAGACACCAACCAAAGATATAAAAAACCAACATACATCTACATGGGTGTATAATCAATATATTAAGCTCTAGTCCCGAGTCTATGCTCAATTTCTGTATTTGGTCTAAATGTTTATGTTTTAATGGTTTTTTAACATATGTTGAAGGCCTCGCATTGACTTTAATATGAGAAACATGAATAAAAACGGCATTCAGACAGACATGTATCTTCTCCATTAAGACAGTGCCTCTACATTTAACAAGAAGCAGCCACATGGACATTTATAATAAGATATTCTCAGTGGCGGATGTTATAACATACATTGTTTTTATTTCCGTCGATTAATATTGAAATGATTAAGAAAATAAAGTTCCAATTTCCTCAGACAAAGTAAACCTTATACAAATAAGGAGATATGTGGTATGATTGCCAATGAGACAACAATTCATCAGAAACCAAAGAAATTTGATGTGATCAACTATAGGTCACCATGATTACCGGCTTTGACAGAGGGGATTTTGTGTGAAAGACAGACGCACCATATACTTTTGTATTATTATAGGTAATAACATAATATAAATCTTCATAGTTGAGCTTCAGCCATGTAATTACTGGCTAGCTTTAAAGTTTCAACCAACAAAATATTAAAATCACCTACTTTTTAAAAAGATCGATATCAATCCTATCCAATGTGGTTAAATTATGCTTATAGGTTTCAAACAGGATATAAATAATAAATGTGAAAAAAATGTGTTTTAAAGGGCAATATCGATGATAATGGATAATGTCAATTACATGTTTATCACGTCAATGCTGGCAGTGTTGGAGTATATATATAGTCTTTTTATATTTTTATTAACTGTAACCCAAAGTTTTAACCTATTTCCTATTTCAAAAATAAAAATAAGGAGACGTGGTATGATTGCCAATTGGACAACTACCCACCAGATTTCAAATGAAGTAGATGTAAGAAATGATAGGCAACTGTACGGCCTTCAACAATGAGAAATACCCATACCATATAGTCTGCTATAAAAGACCCCGACATGAAAATGTGAAACAATTCAAACGAGAAAACCAACGGCCTTATTTATAACAAACAAAAAACAAAAAACAAATACGATAGACATGAACAAACAAAACCACTGAACTACAGGCTCCTGACTTGGGTCAGGAACATGTTGATTGTGGCGGGTCTACACATGTTTGTGAGCGCTCAACCCTCCCCAACCTGGGACAGCACAACACAAGAACAGACTGTAAAATCGTTAGCAATTGGTTTGACTCAAAAGATCGGCACGAGGCACAAAAACAACTAACATACAAACAATAGAAACAAATCGCCGATAAATAAGAATACTCGCAGTTACTGAAAGCTAGTTCAAAGCCAATTACAACTAATAACTCAATTGTGTTCTCCCTGACTAAAGTATCAATCAGTACACATCCAACAGATCTAGTGTAAAGACGCCATAAACAGTCCAAGTTCAACGCATGACCTTGTGCAATGCCAAAATATAAGAACACAGTATCGACAGGATGTAGGATAATGAGTTCTCATACTTGTATATTTATAGCAATATATATTTAGTTAGGTTTTAATTGTTCAAAAAACAAAATCAATGTTAGTTCCAATAAAAACAATATTTAAAGATCTTAATTACTACTATGTTAAATTGATAAACTTTGAGAAAAAGATAATGCAAAGTATCAATTAGTTAACATGGATAGTAACTTAATTTCCGGGCTTTATAAACAACATCACCGTTAAAATTCGGATGTGATATCCCGTTTGTGATAACATCTACAGACAGCCAAACTTCCTAACCATATCTTTGTATCTATGAAAAAACTTGGTGAAGGTTTTTAATTAATTAGTGGTAACGAAATCCCTGACTTAATAATTATCAATTATACACAAATTACGTTAATTGAAATCTAAAACGAGACTACAGACACCAGCATATAGCGAACAATTTGTGAAAAATGCACACCGTAAGAAGGGTCCAAAGGAACGTCAACGTCCACAAAAGGAAAATTAACAACCAAATCGTCTCTTTTTTGTATAGAGTTTCCCATGTGAAACTGAAATATGCAAATCTAGAAAAAGACCGTCATTGCTGTCTGTATTTGATTTATTTTATGGATAAATTTCCGCAGAAAATGCGAAAATTCTTGATTATTTAAAGCAAAAATATCATCAAGGTAACGGTAAGTGATTTTAAATTTACCAATTAAATACAATTTATACGGATCCTTACTGAGTTTGGCCATAAACTGATTCATAACAATACAGGAACAAGTCTACTATTAAATGGGTGCAATTGGTGTCCGAAGGAATACCTATAACCTGTCGAAAAACTGTATTGCCGAAGCGTACATAAATTTTGTCAAGAAGAAAATTTAAAGCATTAAACTTCTCATCACAGTTGAGGTAAGTATATCTAGAAAATTTCCCTTTTCATTACAGAAGAAGGCTTTATATGAGTTGCAGAAGAAAATAAATCTGCAACCAGTTTTTTTAAAAAGCCCATTCAATTAAATGAGAGAACTGTCAACTGAATTGAACGGACTATCAAAATGTATCAAAAACAACCAAAGATTTTTTTGACACTCCAAAAATTGTTAATTCCATTATTTTCGTATGCTTTGTTACACAAAATTAATAATAGTTCGTTAACAGAAGTAAGGGAACTAGTGAACAGTACAGAAAGATTAGTCGTATAACACTTGCTAGAAGCATATACTTTTTTATCTTACCTCCTATACATTTCAGGAATATGATTGGTTAAAAGCAACCGCGTGGAGACCGTGTATATTTCATATGGGGTTAGTAGGTGTGGTTTATTTCAATACACGGTTAGTAGTAGTGTTACGTCCCTTTGTAAAACAACACTGTGTTAAGGAAAAATCTGAACCCGGGTAAAACGCTTCGGACGCCCCGTATTGACAAAGTGCTATTTTACAAACTATACCACTTGGTCGTTGCCGCTGCTTATGAACTGTTAATCATGAGGTTGTCATTAGACCAAGCAGTCAATGGTTCACCAAAAACATAAGTTATTAATAACATTCATTTTTTCCGTCGATCAATATTGAAATGATTAAGAAAATAAAGTTCAAATTCTTAGACAAAGTAAACCTTATACAAATACTAGTAAGGAGAGATGTGGTTGTAAAAGGCTAGACTGGTCCGATTGGTAAAAAGAACAAAAGACAGCTAACAAAAAGATGGTTTCTGGCTATTCTTTTAAAATCTTTTTTTTTTTTGTATTTTGGAATTTATATATATATCCTTAGTTTTCAAATATTTATTCTGAGCGTTCTTCGTGAAAATTAGTCCAGACTGGCTAATTGCATAAGATTTTCTGTTTAATAATTAGACGTGGTAGCAATAGTATTAATAAGAGGAAGAAGTTTTGAAAATATATGCCAAGGAGGTGAACAATGTACTTGTTCCCAGTACTGATTTTCCCGTTACCTGTACTGATGGTCCCTGATTTTGAAGCAGTATATCCTTAATAAACAAAGATATTACCAGGAATATTTGCCAAATGTGTTTATTTAAATGGGCATGTGCTATTAAAAATGAATGGGTTGTAAAGGAAAAAAAAGTCTTACAATTTTACTTAAATTCATAGTATCACAATTGTTTTACTTTAAATAATTTGGCTTATCAGGTCATCAAATTATAAACGCCATAATTATGCCAAAAACTGCAAATGAGGGTGTGAGAAGAGGGGGAGAGGGATAAGCTGATGGGTCAATGAATCTATGCTTTGGTGTTTAATCCTAAAAACCAATGTATTTTGTCATATACGGGGTCTGGGTTAAAACCTTAATTTATTTTTAAAAAGTTAACACAATAGTGAACTTTTGTCCTAAGTTTCAAATTGATGGGACTACTGATTCACAGAGAACTACATTAAGCCAAAGCTTCAATGAGGGTCTGGATGGGGCTCATTTATTTCTGTATTATTTATAAATCTTTATGGCATTTTCTTTATCTTTGATTTTCGTTAACTTAACTTTACTATTAATTTTTTCTGCAATTACATGATTGCTTCATCCTGTACATCGTTTATTTCTGTAATCAGTATAAAATCACCTGTTAGTAATACTTTTTTTAATTTTTAACAGTTATTCTTTATAATTCAGCACCCTATAACTCTTCTTTTCTTTAATTTTTTGCTCATTTTTCTCTATTCTTTATATTATTTGGCCATTATTCTCTATTCTGTAAACCCCATCCAGACCCTCTTTAATATGATACAGGACGAACAGAATAATGCACAGAACCGAAAAATGCATTGCACCATACTATATATATTAGGCGGGGCATAAAAACGATCCGCACTAATTTACCAGTTTGTCTTAGATATTGCTGATATTAGTTTTGACATAAATTTAATTAAACTCCAATGAGAATATTATTATAAGTGCAAGAGCGCTTGTAAATATTAGATTTAGTCTTCTCATATCTGAGGGGCGTTAGACCCGAAGATATGAGACGACTACATCTGATTTACATAGAAGTAATAAAATTAATAAATATTTTATCTTTTCTCTTGTTCTGAAATGAGCAATTAGTTTTTATAAAACAGGAATGGTGTCATTATCTCAAATTACCACTGGCAGATGCAGTAACACTTTCTGAAGATGTTTTGTAGTGGAATGAAATATTAATTGCGTCTATTTTTGTCATCAAATTGATACCTTATCACTGCTTTTGTATGGCAGTATTATGTCTTTTTCTGGTTTAATTGCTTTTAAATCTTAATTGTTTTGCTGATAAATGATAACACTTCTTTGTAAATATTTATTTAGATACACCTGGAGGGCGTTAGCCCGAATGGGTGTATCTAATTTACACCAAGATATTATTGTCAATGCAGAATGATAGTTTTCAATAATTTAGGAGGGGGTCTTTCAGCGATTTGATCATATGTTATTGAAGAACATGATAAATGCAGGGTATCCAATTTCATTTGTGTAAATTATTCTATTACATTTCTTAGGGGCTAAAACATTCTTACCGTGCTGACATTCCAAATAGGTTGACATATTTCTATGTTTAACTCAGGCATAAATCTTCTTACTGTGACTTGACTGTAAGTGTTGCTTTCCACTTATTGCAGTTGATTCAAAATTCTGATAAATTGCAAATTGTTTTATTCAAACCAAACTGTACAACTGGTCAGAAATTTTAACAAACTGCCGTAGAAAACCACAGTCAAGTCGTGAAAGTACAAGGTGATAAAATAAAGCATACTTACAATCCTATTGGACTTAAATTCCACTTTATTGATATTTTGAAAATGTTTATAAAAATTTCTATACATTCTTTTATTGTAATTGTCATTCGAAAGGTGATAGGTAGTAATTTTTGAACTGCTAAAATAATTGTCCAAATTTAAGTTTTTTGATTATTTCTCCTAAAATAATGTTTTTCTATGCATGCTACAAAGCTTTCTTTAAATTAATCTCTAAAATACTTTGTGAAATGTACTATAGGTTAAAAGGAAGTAATTAAAGATGACTGGCGCCACCTAGTTTTTACATCCAAGATAATAGGTAGAAGTAAATTTATTTCCTGCTGCCCTGTTAATTAGAAAACAAAATTGAAATAGTGAGAAATGAGTGTTGGCTTTTGGTGTAGAAATAGCGAGAAATTTGGAAGAAACTCTCTGTGACTAGCAACATTTTATGTGCAAAATTAAGCAAGGGGTATTCTTCATTCATACTATTTCGGAAATTCCGGAACTATAGAGTACCTTTATAAAATGCCATTTTTCTACCAAAAATGCTGCGGCACCTTATGTGTTTTGCAGTTTTATTCACACCCAATAACAATTCAGAATTTGACAGTTTTATCAACGGATCTTCTAGAGTAAAAACACAGGACACAAAAAGGTTACCATTGTCGCCTATGTACTTCCTTTGAACCTTAAACGAAATAACGATTTCTGGCACATCACTGTATTTTTCAAGATATTTTAGAAATGGGATTAGTAAATTAAAATGCTATTAGGTAGCAAATTACCATGAACCTATAGTCTATATCAAATTTTTACTGTTTTTTTTTTTATTCTTCTGTTTAAGGGGTAGGATTCATTATCCCACAGTAAGAACGAGAATTCTGTCAAGGTCTCTGTCTTCAAATGATTTCACCTCATCTTTGATAAAATTGCATGTATTTATGCACATCTAAAAAAGGGGGCATATTTTTGCTGACATTAAACGAAATTTTTGTATTTTTAATTGCAAAAATGTTGCCAAAATGCCCCTAACATATTAAAATTAGGTAAAAGTTCAAAGGCTATACATGTTTCTTCTTAGTCCGTCGAATTGAATATTCTGTACACTGTTCACATAAAACAGCAATGATAAAATCTTAATTTCAGCATTTTATAGTCTATTTCATAAAATTTGTTTCGCTCATGCATCTGTTTTCATATATTCGTGACAAAAACGTATAAATTGGACACAGTTATCAAATCATCAGCGTTTATAGTAAAAACACAGGACACAACAAGGCTACCATTGTCGCCTATGTAAATAAAAGTTGGTATACCCAGTTGCAGAATATGATTTTTCACCGATTAAGTAAAATAAAAATGCAAACCTTTTAAGGTTCGATCTATCCAGTCATCATAATGATTTTTTTTTAATTACATACAAATTGGTTAAAATAAGGCTGAAATCCCTTTTCCCAACATTCGTTTGTGTACGCTTCAGAACAGAATCAAATATGACAAAAAAATAATTCCTGGTGAAACATGTGAGTGTTTTGTATGTAATTGTTTAAGAAATCGCTAATTTTCGTTAACACGGAGAAAAGATTACTGTAGTGACCTTTGTAAGAACTTGTGGGAGAGTTGGAAAGCCTACGATCTTGCTTTGGAAGTTGCGATAGGCCAAGTTCAGTGTAATACGAGAAACATCTCTTCATGCCGGAAATAGAAAACAAGCCAAAACAATAAGCAGTCTGAGAAAATCATGACCATGTGCAATGACAAGTATCAACAGGATGCAGGATCATATGTGTTAATAACTGAATGCATGTAGCAATGTCATGCAACAAAATTAAGTTAATTACCGAAAAAAAAAACATTATTTAAATTTTTTACTACAATGTTTCAATGATAACGTTAACATATAAGACTACGTTAAAAGTACCAATAAGTTTACATGGATCGTATCTTTATTTACGAGCTCTATTTACAACATCACAGGATGTGATGTCCCACTATTAGTAAGATTTCTACATGTACAGCCAAAGTTCCGAATAAAACTTTTGTATTTTCAAAAGGTTGAAGTAATTTGTGATAGCGAACTCGTAAATTATATACAAGACGATTTTGAAAATAAGAAAGACCTTTCACTATGTGTTTTATGAACACGAAATTTTGATGTTAATTGATTGTATCTGGAGACCCATGTATACTATAGACACAAGCAAGGTTGACATTAGTAAAGACATATGGTCATCTGCATTTCTCTAGTCCATTAAAACACTCATTCTAATTTACTTCTAGCAGTTCTTTATAATTATATAAGGCGAGATGAGAGTCTCGAGACTCGCTTGTCACCAACTTGTAAAAATTCGATATCGGGATCATTTAAGTGAACATTACGATATTATTTTCATAATTGTGGGGGCCTCGGTGGCCGAGTGGTCTAAGTAGTCGAATTACTGTATCACTAGCCTGTCAACACTGAAGTTGTGAGTTCGAATCCCGGACGGGGCAGGTGCACTCGACTCCAATCTTAATTGACTAGGATTGTTAGTTTTCCTACCGAAGGTCGGTGGTTCTCCGGCACTCCGGCTTCCCCCACCAATAAAACTGACCGCCAAGAAATAGCACAATAGTGCTTAAAGTGGCGTTAAACACCAATCAATCAATCAATCATAATTGTGTATTTTGTTATGAACCTCTTGCGAGTTGTAAGTCCATTGATCGACAAGATGAAAAGGCGGAGGATACAGATCTAAATAAACTCGATAAAAATTGTTTTGATTATGAGTTCATTTCTCTTAAATGTTAGGATTCAAGTTTACAGAAGTAATGAACACAAATTTAAAAACTTTGATTTGGCCTTACTGTAGAACAAAAACCACAAACTCCATCCCCAAATAACTATCATTGATTGTGTTTGTAACAAACTGGTATTGGTCTTCTATATTGAACATTATTTTTGCTTGCCGTAACAGTGATCTTAACCTATTTGATGGGCAGTATAATTTTGTTTTCATTACCTGTCTACGGCACTTGAAAATAAGGAGACTTCTCACCAGTACGAACTTCGTTGAATACAATCCACATTTCTGTTACAGAAGTTAACCTATTCAAATGTATCCAAAAAAAAAAAAAATGTTTAGAAAAGAAGACGCATACACATACATATGACAATGACACATCGTCCTGAACATGCCTGAAATATTTACCACTGGACGTCAAGCAAACAACCATCAATTAATCAGATCGAGATTTTATGAAATTGAAACCTAAAAATCTGTAGTGATGTTCTTTTTCAAATTTCTTATCCTTTTTTTAGCTGAAGGTGAATAGATTAAATATATGAAATAAAGATCACATTACTATTATATAATTTATTAAGTAAACATGAAAATAAAACAAAAACAAAAGTTATTTACAAAAAATGATATGTGTCTCATTATCACAGTCTTCATCTTAGGAATTCACGTTTAACAAATTCAACATCTGGTAACTTTGTGTGGAATCCATTTTTCTCATTGAACTCCTGAAAAAAGAGATTAAAACAAATAAAAAGATGTTTTTTCATTTATTTATTCATCTATTTCCTGGAAATATGTACCGCTAGTCCTATTCTCATTTGAATTAAGAGATATTATATTTTGTAATTAATGGCCTAAAATACTGTTTTAAAAGTAGAAATCTTTAATATTTCAAATATCTAACTTTCAATAAAAAACGGATTGTGTAGTTTAATGATTTACTACTAGTAATAACTTCTGTATAATGAGTTTTCGCTTATATTGTATACAAAAAACTTAACTTTATTACCGTATTTTCGCAGCATTTAAGTTATGTTGTTTTTAGATTTTTTTACAATTAAGGATGTTCGCTTGTCATGTTTTGGATTTTTTGTCAGATTTTCGGAATCCTCTGGTTTTATCCATTTGAATGCCTTAAAAAATTTGCCCATTGACCCCCATTTTTCTTTTTTAATCTTTTGCATGTATAATTATAAGCCATCTGTAAAAGTCTTATAAAATCCTTGTTATTTTTTAACAGTTTTTGAGCACTTAAACTTGTCAATGATAAAGCTATGAAAAATCAAGAGAGAACATTTTCCCGCCAAAATTTCAATGGCTAATATCTCGAAAACAAGCACATTGACCTTTATATTTTTTGCTCTTTTGTTTCCTTTAATAATCCCCTATCAATATATACTAGTGTTATGAAAACTTGTTATTCTGAAACTGAGTAGCGAACCTCCTTAGGAATGACTGTAATATTTTTCTGTCTATGAAGAATAACATCAAAATGTGGTGCACACTGAATAACCCGCGTAGCGGGTTATTTTAAAGTGTGCACCACATTTTTTTTTTGTTATTTCGAATAGACAGAAAAAATATTACAGTCATTTCTTATAATTTAATTCTAAATTCCATTTTAAACCGTAGTAAACCACGAAAAAACGTTGATGACGTCACGGTCACATGACGAAATTATGTCTATGAGCTGATAAACAAAACAACGTCAGCCAATCAGAAGACGCGTTACATCCAAAATTAAATTATTCAAGGATAACATATGTAAAAGTGATGACCAATTTATTTTCAGATTGCTAATTTTATAATGGACACACAAAAAATAAAGAGTAGACAAAATATAAAAGCGAATAATGGTTCAAAGAATAAGACTAAAATTAAATAATACAGAACAGTCGGAAAGCAAGCCCTTAGAAACGACCGTTGTTGCTACTTTCTTAAGACAACAATGGGACTGATATTAAAACCCGCCATTCTGAAATTGCGTTAATTTCATGGAAAAAATAATTTGGCGCCAATTTGGAAATTTTTCTTTTTCTGTTTCTTACTTGCCATTACATTTTTTTTCGATTTTTTAAGCATGGTTCTTATTATTAAAGAAAATAATACTTAAACATTTTAATTTGGCCGTCTTTTAACAATTACGTAACGCCGTTGATCGTCGTTTATAAATAATGCGAAATTGTCTGTTATTTTTCCTTCTTTTTTTCACAGATAAACAAAGTTTATATATACTATATAAAAAATTAATAATACGTATCTCGAAGTTAAAAAAAATCAAGTCTAACGTTCTATCACCCCTTAGGAAACCCCGTTCGAACTAAATTCCAAACGAAAGACATTTTTTGACATTGTAGTTTTTTGGTCTTACACATCGATGTCAACTTGCATCTGAACACAATGTACACACATTTAGTGTGTTTGTTTGAAAAAGCAATGGCGAGTTCAGCTGTGAATATTTGATTGGATTAATTATTCTCTTTAAGTCAGTGAAATGTTTGACTTAACTAAAACAAGGTATGGAAATTTTATACTGTCTTTGCACAACCTTAACTGCTTCATTAAGATTACTAAACAAAACTCATTCATTATTTATAATATTATAAAAAAAAAATTGTGATGAAGGAATCCTGCAAAAGTAAATGAAAAGCCTTGTCCTAAATTTGAACTTAAAACAATCTCTTTCAGACTAGCATTTTAATCACTCTTATTCAAAGCATGTTCATACTGACATGAAGTGGGACTTACTTTTGACTTGTGATCTAAAACATAATTGTTGACTTAGCACTCAGAAACTGCTCTGAAATACTTTTATATAAATGTAAAATGCATAGTTATTTTTTTTTAAATAGAAGAAGAAAATATTAGACCGAGTCTTTTTGTTCTAATTTATTTTCAAGTTCATGATTAGAACCATTTATTTATTGGTTTAGTGGGTTTTTTATAATTTGAGTCCATTCATTAGAACTTGCAAAATTTATTGTTATATTTAGTTTGTTCATACACTGATTGCAAACTAATTTCCTTTTATTTCAAATAATGAAGAATTTACATTCAGTCTGAGAATACTTTCATTATGATCTCTTTTAAGTTTAAATGAATAAGGTAGGACCAAGTATCAGTAATGAAAAGGAATTCCTGTTTTGATCATTTTAATCCTGTCTTGATCCATTATTCATGAATATTTTGGCTACCCTTGTAATAATGTAGTAGAAATTTATTTCAGTGTTGAAATAATTTGGCTACAACAGTAAAAATATCAAAATATAAATATTACCTAAATTAACTCTTTGAATAATAATATTATGGCACATAGGGCCTATTTCACTGAAACTGAGTTCTGAAAAGTGATAAAATGTCTTTCTATTTTTTTGCACATGTCTTTAGTATCAAAATATATTTAATAAAATTATTCGAATAATATCCACATGTAAATAACAGCATATGGTGCTTATTATAATAAAGTTTGTTCATGAGAGTGTCAAACAAAGGGACGTAACTAGTAAATTACTATCGGCCCCGCTTCGTCAGAAATATCGACACATCGAAGTGGCACATTTGCGTATTACAGCGTATTAAGTGGCACAAATTTGACATATCATAGTCCAAGTTATGTTACATAACATAATTTAAATTCAGCATAGCTTACCGAGAAGTTAAGAAAGAAAATTACGATTTCAATTTCCTGTGACCAATTTTTTTGGTCAACACCTAGACTTTGAAGACACATTTTGAGAGAAAAAATGAGTTTAATCCATAATTGAGTGGATCAATATATTTCTTATATACTCAAGAATGTTCACTTAAAAGCAAATTAGTTTTAATTCATGCAAAACTACAAATTCCCAAAACGGGCTTCACTTTTTGGTAAAAATGCCCATATATGGTAATCACATGACTTCCATTGTTGCTTTAAGAAATGGGGTCAAACCGGGGTCAGCTTTCCGACTGAGAACTCCCCATCCTATCCTGATACTCTTTTATTTATATTACAGAGGCTATTTTGGAAATTAGCCCATTTAAAAAATTGGAACAGCTGAAGTTGATTCTAGTAACATGTTTTAAAAGTTTTGTGACAATTCCATTTTTTTTTTTATTGGTCGTTGACAATATTGCTAAATACATGAATGAGTTATGCTGTAATTCTCAGTCACATGACATAGATGCTTATGAAGATTATTAATGAACCAACCTGAGGAAGAGTAAACTGGTAAAGCTGCTCATTTTTTGCACGAGAGTTTGTACTGATGTTGTTGTGTGTATCCCTCTGTTACTAAAATAAAATGAAGAAAAAAATTGTAGCATATTATTGATCAAAAAGTGTGTTCAGTTTTCATTTATCCATATTTAATGTATGAAGTTATCTTTATTCCTCCACTATTTGTCTTCCCTTTTCTGTGTTTTTTTGTTTGTCACATTTATAATAATTCATACTTCATTAATATGCATTCTTGTAGTGTTTCTTTGTCTTTCTTATTTTAAAAATTCTACTGTAACGATTGATTTATTAATTGATTTATTAAGATATGTGGGGAACAGAAACCCATCAAGAAAGACACTGAAATGTCAATAATACTGTTTTCAATGATAAGTAGTTATATTATTTGACTGATATAGGTACATCCACATTTTACTTACACTGATGTTGGTGTCAGTGTCCTGTCGTTCACTTGGAACTCAATCAATTTGAATGTGTCCTGTTCAAGCTGAAAAATTAAAGAAAAATGTGTTTGAAAATTAAATAATATATCCTTAATGGCAAACCCATTCATCTTGTCGTGCAACCTGCAATGAGAAGATTGCCATAGAAACATATGAAACCATGATATTATAAACAAACGTCTCTGGTTGACAAAAGTACGCCACTTTTTTTTCCATCACCCAGAATTTGTCAGTTATAATTCAGTAGCAGATAAGTAAAATTAATATTTTATGTTGTATACCCTTTTGTGTGTCATGTTTCAGACTTGCGTGTGTTGGAAACGGTCGCATGTGTTTCATGCAATATTGATTCTACAATGAAGTGGCTAATCTTATTATAATTCTGTAGTTAGCTGTTTAGTTGATTAAATTTATGTGTATGTCTGCTTGGCTTATGATGTTTTATAGTTACCTTTATGATGAATAACCTTGCCTTGCGGTCATAAAACTTTCGAGCACGATTATCATACTTATTCATGGTTCTTTGCTTTACACTTTCCTACCGTTTACTTAAATTTCCCGCCATGTGATCATAGATCTTCTTTGAGGTATTTAAGCAATTTTGGTACTTTGCAACTTTGCTGTTGGCAAGCCAACACACCTGAAACGTGAATTTATTGATACAATTAAATTACTTCTGTAAATATCTGTATAAGTCAACCACTGAATCAATGCATTCAGAAAGCAAATTAAACCATCTTTGTTGCAAAGTTTTTGTAAAAGGAAAAGTTTTAATGACCAATTTTGTTGGTGCCCCTGTAAGAAAAATGCATTTTTTCTTGTATTTTCACAATTTTAATCAATTTCCTGGGACGAATCTTATAGTATCCTGTAACCGTTGAAAACATGAGTTTATTCATTATATTACATGTATTACAACTACTGAATGTTTGTATAAAATACACAATGGGTCAAGTATCGGTAGCTGAAAGCAATTTGTACTCTCTTTGAAAAGTATTTTTGCCAAGTTCTATCAAGTGCAAGTTTTAAAGGACAACTTTTTTTGGAATATCGCCTATTTTTCTTATATTCGAACAATGCCCGGTGCAGTCTTGCAATCTTTATGAATACTCAAAATTGATCTCTTTTTGACAAGTAGTGATAACAATTTTTTTCAGTGCGATGGTTGTATGTTATTCAATAGATTGCTTTTATTTCACAAAATAAACTTATTATAGTTACTTATTTTTTTTCAGATAAAAGATATTACTTTTTTTTTTTCTTTTCACTTACTGAATAATGTGTAATTTTCAAAATTCTCATTGACTTATTGAAAATAATGTCCCCCAAAACAGAAGAATCCTGTGGTGTATTGGTCAGTGAAAAGTAACCCAACAACT
Organism: Mytilus coruscus; assembly: GCA_017311375.1. Taxonomy (NCBI): domain Eukaryota; kingdom Metazoa; phylum Mollusca; class Bivalvia; order Mytilida; family Mytilidae; genus Mytilus; species Mytilus coruscus. Next base: position 10,955 of record JAASAO010000127.1, on the reverse strand, counting down.
AACGAAAGAGAAGGACAACTTTAAGCTGTATATAAATAAATGAATGTGCTGTTTTTTTTGTGTTAAATGATTTTTAAACTTTTAGCCATGATAACTGAAATGTTATGTTTATAAAGCTCAATTGTCCCGTAAAAAAGGCTCAAATGTCCTATTAAAAAGCAGAATCGTCAATTTAAAAAAGCGCAAATGTCCTATAAAAAAGCGCAACCGTCCCGCGCCGATCTTGAGCCTATCTTTTATATCACAAGTTGCAACTTTAGTTAAATGAATTTTTTTGTCTGATGATATTTCTGTAATCCGGTTTTGGCTTTTTTTGTCCTTTTGGTTTTGATCGTTTGTATTAAGTTTGGGATTTTCAAATACTGTAAAATCAGAAATTATTGCGAGGTTTTATTATTGCGAAAAATGCGACAGAGTTGTAAACGCAATAATTTAAACTCGCATTTTGAAATATTTTATATGAATTAAACAGGATTTTTCTCAAAATAGTAAAAATTAAAATCGCATTTAAGTCTAAAATGACAAAATCGCAATAATAAGTGCACGCATTAATTTCTGAATTTACAGTATTTTGGCTTTGAGCTTCACCGAAGAGACATTAATTGTCGAAATAGGCATCTGATGCAGTAAAATTGGTACCGTTAATGTTACTTTTTCAATGTTACTCAAATTTCAACCAACTGACATCACTTTTAGGTGATAGTGGGGTTAACATCTGTTCGCTAATTTATAGTTATTTGTAAGATTTCAATGTTCGTATGTTTGTCTGTTTTGTTTGGTTCTTTTTTTGGGGAAGGGGAGTTGTTGTTCTTGGCATTGTGCAAGAACATTTTCCTTCATTGTTTATGACATTCTTGTATAACATCTTCCTTAAAGTACAGCTTACAAAGTAGAGTGTAGGACGGAATTTTTCATAACATGATAAGTCATGAGCTTATAGCTTACTTTCAGTAGGTGCGAGCATTCTTTGGTACGATATAGTTTATTATAGTTTTGTTTTAAATTTTTTCTTATTTATCATAACCTTCTTATACAGTAAAGTACTTTCATGTACCTATTTTTACGATGGTGACCGTGATGGAATCAGAAGTCTTATAATATCTCCATTATTTAGACTTTTTCGAACGTTTTTAAGTTTTACTCATGTCTTTAGAAATTTTGAATCCTGGAGGTGTTTCAAAATGATTTCTGTTGATCCTATTTAATACTCACAACATAACAATCAAGAAAACGTTATCGCGCTTTCACAGACATATCGCAAGAATTAGTGTAAATGGTTCATTATAGGCATATTGCTTTTTTTTTTTTTTGCTGTAGACTAAATCATTTATAAAGAATTGTCGACAAAATGAGTATACTAGTATTTAAGATAATGACATACATACCTTTGTATGCGAATGAAAGCAGTATACGCTCACTTCGCATCTTGCATTTTACATGATGTGTACACATTAGGATGATAAAGTCTCACCAAATCGAGAGCTTGTGGTATATTCATTTATATAACTTTTTATATTGTACGCTAATATTTGATACACATGGGGTGGTAAATCCGACGGCTCATGTTAAAACAAATTACAATTATAACTCTTTGAAAAGGTCATAGATAAGGAAAAAAATAATAAAATGTTTAAATAATATCTTTTAAAGATACCTTTTACATACAACAATCGTACACGTGTTAAAAAATCTAAACATTTTTCAGCGCTTTACATTTAATGACACTTTTGATACGATATCGAAAATTTTACATTGCAGTTTTTTGTGTAGTTTTCTGCATCGGAGGACACCATTTGCACAGAATATTTATTAAAAAATCTGTTTAACAATGTCCTGTTTACATTTTTGCGATTATTTCTGACATTTGCAAAGTTTCGTGTTTTTTGTCATTGTTTGAAAATACGCCTTGCACTGTTAAAAACATCAAAGTACACAAATGAAGCTTTCATAAAACTTCGTATCTAGAAAGATCTCGAAGGTCATGTAAAAATATGCTCTCAATCTCTTTGAAGATGAATTGCATTATATTATTCTTTGTCCAACACGCAACAATGACAGGAAGATATTTCAAAGAGGTAAGCATATAAATTAAACGACATAACTTTTTTGATTTCTCAAGTGATGCAAAATTTATATGGTTTTTCACTAACGAAAATCTGTCTTTTAATGAACTAGTAGTAGTGATTTTTGTTAATGCTTATGTCATGTTGTCCATCAAGGACTCAACTTCCGGAGCACTTGAGATCACCCCCAGTTTTTGGTGGGGTTCGTGTTGCTCAGTCTTTAGTTTTCTATGTTGTGTTTTGTGTACAATTGTTTGTCTTTTTCTTTTTTTAGCCATGGCGTTGTCAGTTTATTTTCGAATTATTAGTTTGAATGTCCCTTTAATTTGGTATCTTTCGCCTCTCTTTTGGCAGTAAATATTCTTCTTAGTTATCTTGTCCTCGTTACGTACAGTTTTCCTGTACTGTGATTGACAAAAAGGATCGAGACATGTCACCTTAACATTTTCCTTCGCGATGACAGGCATTTAACGGGGTTTTTAGTTTATAATATTCTTTGAATTTCTTTCCCCTCTAAAACAAGGATATGTAGTAAAATCTTGCTATACTAATCTTTGGTTTTTAGTCTGCGTTTGAAATGACCATATTGTTAATAATTCTTTATTCGTAAAACACATAATTTGTGTGATGACTTTTAATTATTATCATGATTATATATTCTTGTGTTGAAACATTGAAAAAAAAAATCTGAACTGTAATGCAAAGCGAATCTTGGTCCATGATTTTCTAACTTGCTAGCATTTTTTGTTCCCCTATCTGGATGGTTCAAATAAGGTTAAAACACCTTAAAACAATCAATAATCAAAGGCTAAGGTATCGCATAATTGGTTGTATTTTAATGTAGGTCAATCATCGCACACCTGCTGTTATATACGATTCTTAACTCGGGGATATATCAAGATACTAAGATTGCCATGAATATATACGCTAATGATCCCCCAACAATCCTATTTGAAGAAATAAAGAAACTTCAGTTCGGATAGACTGATAGTTATTTATTAATTTCTCATCCGCTAAAGGGGTGACGGGTGTTTTTTTTCAGGTATACTTTCCAAGTTAATTGATAAACGATTCCCGAAATTGTACTTTAGCAAAAGGGAGAGATAAGATAAAAGAATTATTATAAAGTGCATACATTTAGCATAAGTGCATTCATTTTGCATATTTCTGTATATGCAAGGAACGGATAAACGGATAATTTCACAATTTTGTATAAGATAAAAAGACACACATTTGGTATATATTTATATGAAAAAGTCACACATCTGGTAGAAAACAGTCTCACCAACTATAGCATTTCATATATAATTGTCATTTTGGGTTTGAGATGACGGACGGAGTCATTAAAAATGTGCATGTAAGCTGTGATTAGTAGGGGTTATTCAACTCCCTAGAAAATGTGTATGCGTCATTTGTATAGGTTAACACAGAGACATGTATTATATATCTCTGGTTAACGACAATAAAATATTTAAATATTTGAATGTGATATGAGACTACTGTTCAACTCTTCTTTTTTTTTTCTTTTGTCTTTTTCTTTTTGGGGAAAAGGGTGGGGATAAATTGTTTGATTGTAGGGTCCTTTTATGAATTTAACTCTACTAAAAAAGTATTGGTCCAAAAGGAATTTAAAAAATAACTCGCTTCTATCCAAAGGTACAGAACAAAATAAATTAGCAATTGAATTATCACAAAAAGAATAATTAGAATAGACACAAGTAGGTCCAATGAAGATCGTCTTCTCCTTAGATACAATATTAATCACTAAAATTTCATAGCATGCAAATATCAAGTTTATTATTGCATAATTCTAATCAGACATCTGCGATTTATATTAACAAACAATATAGAAAAAGGAAAGATAGGAAGAAAAGGGAGAGACAAAATAATATGCATGTGTATGTGTTGGTGTGGATCACTATACTGTATGATTATGCACATAATTAAAAAAGGAACCTTTTGGTCTTTTTAATATAGTCATAAACAAAATACCAGATGTTATAATCTCTAGATCCAACACAAAATCATCTGGTAACCAAATAAAACTATTCCTAAGAATGTGACGTAAATTTGTATTTTGTGTATTTGAAAGAAATAAAAATTAGGAAATGTAGCTAAACATTTAAATTGCGTTAAAATAATATTGAGCTTTTTTGGACCAAAGGCGTAGTAACTAGGCACCGTTTTATTTCCTACTTAAGAACTCTTTTTTGCAAGGATGACCTTGAGGGAATCCGAAGTAATGCTATGAATTTACGGACTACTTTATGGTTTTTAAAACATGTTTACGAAAAACCTAACGCTTGCACAAACTTATCGCTGGGTTTCACGATATCTTGTTCCCTATGACGTCAGGATTACTACCAAATGATTGTACTACTGGTAGAGTATGAATTGTTGTTAAATACATCCCAAATTACAGAATAGGCGAAAGATACCAAAGGGGCATTCAAACTCATAAGTCAAAAATAAGCTGACCACGCCATAGCAAAAAACGAAAAAGACTAAAAGACAAACAACAATTTAAAAAACATAGAACACTAAAGACTGAGCAACATGAACCTCACAAAAAACCGGAGGTGATCTCAGGTGCTCCGGAAGGGTAAGCAGATCCTGCTCCACATGTTGCACATGTAGATACAAACTCCGAGTCGGTGATAAGTCTAATTCGGTAGGTCATATCCGGGGAAAAGAGGTAAGAAAATTGTGGTTACAAACAGTGGAACATATCCGTCGTCATCTGTGAAACAGATATTCCATAATATGCAACTCGTGATGGGGTCCGTAAAATTTTCGAAGAGATGATTTCAACTTCACAACTTGTAACTCTTGGTTTAAAAGCTTCCTTGTGAGCATCAATCCTCTATCAAGGAAATCATGATAGGAAATGCAAGCCATGGAATATATTAAATTTAAGTAGACGTATAGAACAGCAAAAAGGAATGCTCCTTTCATTAATAGTTTGTTGTCAAATGCTTGTACAGATTTCTGTATGATAACCCTTACTAGTTTTCTGTGCATAGAATATCTATTCGTCATGATATACATGGTATAAGCTATGGTTCTTTCAAAGTTCTTTTTTAAGATTGATCATGGAACTAAAACTTAAATTAGAGGCTTAATGAAAGATGTAAGCCCAATATTTCCTGTGTTAGTTTCACTCGAAGAGTCAAAATAATTATATTATCAAATCCTACTGGATAGTGAATATTAAAGAGATTTGTAACATATACTTAAAACATTTTCAAACAAAAACCAAAATATGTTACTGATGATGGCATTTTGATAAAAAAATTGCAAAAATGCTTTTTGGCTCTACATGTTTCTGATAAAGGCATTTTGATTTAAAATTGCAAATTTTACATGTTTTATTAAATTCTGTTTTGAGGGACGTTATTCCCATAAATAAAATAATTAGAAATACAATACATAGCTTTACTTCGAACAGCAATCTGGTTTTAATTTCAATGAGAATGTCCCACTTTTCATTTTACGGATAGATACACAAAAGTGCAGAATTCTAACATACTTGCGTTTTTGTGCAATCGTCAGGCTTTCAAAACGTGGGTATATTATAATCTGTTTAAAATTAGCTATAGTATCGTAAGTTTTCTAAGAACACCCATGGAACTCTGATAATGTGAATTTAAGTAAAGATTTTTAAAGTTTTTTTTTCTAATTGCCGCTATTGTGTAATAGATCCAGGAGGAAATTGGCTCTACACCTTGGATTTTAAAGTCAAATATACCATTTATATGAATATACATTTAGGTGTTGGAATAGGAATATAAAGACACATTCAAGGGAGACAGTCTGTTTGACATTTTATACAAAGTCGGACTGCGAATGTTAATTGAATTTATTATCCGGCGTTTAGACAGTGCCGTGCACTTTTCTTTTTCAGTTGTCCTATTCGATGTCAACCCTCCATATATTCCAACAAAATTTACCAAATTGATAAACTGTTTAAATATTTATCGTCCTAAAATTTATTGTTATATTTGATACTGGACGTAAGAAAACAACTGGAAGTTACTTCTAGCAGTTTTCAGAGAGATTTTATTCTGAATTATTTATTTGCCAGCCATCAGATCTTGGGTTCATCCTTGCTAACAGTACGTCAGTGCTTTGATTTGATTTATTTTTGAATTTTGATAACTGGTATCTTGTTATAAACTGTAATTTTGCCTAAAAAAAGAAAATCATTTGGTTCCGAAGGGAAGTGGATATAAAAACAGCTCTTATAATGGAATTCATTAGCTTAGATGGAAAAATTAAAATCGGAGAAAAATTTGAAATGTGATTTTATTTTTCAACACCCCGCGAAAAAATTGACCATAAAGTAAATGGCTTAAATAAACGAGTAAGGTTACCCTAAATGTTATTAAAATATATCCCCGCCCCTAAACAAAAGACAAATAAACGCATTTTTTTGACAAATGCAATTAAATTTCCTTCATAATAACAACTTTTCATTGGCTAAATTATTTTGTCAGTTGTTTTCTTTTTTCAGTTTGAAGAGATAAATTCAAACTTCAACTAGAAAATTTGTTTCATAACAGGACCAACCCTTTGAAATATGCACAGTAACAATTAGCGGCAGAAAAGGCTTATTTAAACCCAGGACTAAAAGAACCAATCTAATTAAAACTAAATCTCCGCACTCGCTATTTTTTTTATGCTTGGTCGCTACGTGGGAACCGTGCGGAGATTTAATTTTAATTAGATTGTAAAAGAACTAATTCTGTCCATGTACACTCATAGGACAAATGAATTATTTTTAAACTTATTTATCAAAAAAAAATTTCCCATTCCGACAATCTCCGATCATTTCATTGGAACATTATACGACACACGTGTACTTAATTTTCTAATTAGAATGCCGTTATGGAATTATACACGGTCATGCATATGCATATAGCGATATCGACTTTCGCTAAATATTTTATATATCTTGTTGATGATTTATATCAGTAGAGAAAAGAACTACTTTCATAATCTTACAATAATTTGGCTTAATGAGTAGAAGATGGCTTTTGGTCAAATATTATTCCTCTTAAGTATTGTTGCTTTGGAGACTTTAGGTAAGACTAACATAATATAATTCATTGTATTGCTTGAAGTACAAATGCTACATATACATGTTTTCGCTATTCAGATGTAATTTAACAAGTTTTAAATGCATACACAATTTCATTCTTTTGTTTTTAGGTTATTTTATATTTCTTAACTAAACAAAAATTTGGTATAATTTTTTCCTATTTTTCACTCTCAGTTTTTTGGGCCAGCATATTTATTAAAAAATCTACTCTCCCGTTGTTTCTGTTATAATGAAAGTGTCGTCCTCTTAGAGTAAACGGGATCTTTTGTGGTGAAAAAATGTACAGTAGGTAATTTAAGCTGAAAATAAAGATTTTAGATGCCTGATTTCAAATCACATACTCTTTACTTTGAAGCTATCAGTTTGTTTTTTTCATTTTTGTTTCATTTTAAAATTCAAAGGTGTTGTTGAGAACAATATTAATTACACTGTATATCAAAATAATTTTTCACTGCAATTAAAATGCAATTGGATATGTCTTTACAACCGAGTACTTAGTAGGAATATTTGTAACGTCATTTTGATTTGATTTTGAGAGTATTCTAGTATTCGGGAATTAGTTTTAAATAAACAATGAGAAAGTTTTTACTGCTAGAGAGGTTTCATATGCGAGAACAACATGTAAAATCTTAACTTTATCTCTATAAGTTTGAACCATGTACTTCCCAGAGAAAAAAACCCGAATACTCGTTCTTTTAGCTTTGTAGATTATCGACATAAAAGTCAAAGCTACAGATTTTATTGATATTAAATCCGAAATCTGAATTTTCATCAAATATAGAACAAAACAATTACAATGTACTGAGCTTACTATAACAGTCTCAGCAATGTATTTATCATGTTTATTATAAATAAATTGTATGAACGCGGACCGCGAAGAAGAAACTAAAAACGATAATTTGAATATTGTCGCTCGCTCATAATTAAAGCAGTAAACAGCATTGTAAGTTATATGTATATCGCATACATTGAAATGTACACTTTTATTCGTATAGTAAAACATCCGGTTGCAGGCTAAATTCTGCAAGTCTCATTTCTCTGTCGTAAGTTTTAAAATAAATGCATAAATGATCAAGCAAGGATAATCATGTCAGTGTCTCACCACACATTCCTCGAATTTTCAATAATTAAAAAAAATAAATACATGTAGCTTTCATATTCTACGACATTCAAAAATATTTGACGAACTCTTCCCCTTAATTTATATTAAAGTTTACAATCAGTTAATTAATAAGATACACCAAATACAATATCAACACAAATTACATTTTTATCTGATTGGTGGTAAGCCGTTTTGTATGGTTTTGTCTTCCTATTATATAAAAGGTGTATGAAGACGTTTGTAGCGTAGTATTAAGTAAACTTGTTCGTCATTTCGTTTTTTTGCCATGGCATTGTCAGTTTTTCTTCGACAAAGGAGTTTTGTATATCTTCCTTTAAAAAGGAATAACATCATTAGTTCAGGAACAATCATTCGAATGACATAAATACTGAGTCCTCAACAAAAGTGGCTTAATTTCAAATTTTATGCAGTGTTGATGATTACGAACAGATATCGAAACGATGACTTTTAATAAACACTTCCGAAATTTACCTGATTAACGTTCTCCCCTTTTTTTAACTGAATTGTAAGAAGTATGTCATAGCAAATTAATTTAGTAGGTAAATGGAATTTTGCTTCTCCTGGTGTACTGTTGTAAATTCATGGAAGTGTCCGTTGTTATTCTGTGGTTTACATGTTGTTATGTACTATTATATTATTTATTTATGTATTTCTCTTTCCTGAGTGTTCTTGCGTTTATTTGTACTGTATTCCTGTCACGTAATGTTGTCATTTTAGCGGTGTTTTTAACATTGCCATATAAGCGGGAGATTGGCTAATCATAAAACCAAGTTCAACCCACCATTTTTTCTTAAAATGTCCTGTACCAAGTCAGGAATATGGCAGTTGTTATCAAATAGTCCGTTTCTATGTACGTTGGCGTTTGTTTTTGTTGCAATTGTTATGTCAGAAAATCGCCTTTTAATTGTAGCCAACAAAAGACACAAATCAATAATAAAATTTAACAAGATTTATTATACACTAGTTTACAAAAAGTATTACACAAAAAGAAATGTCAACTTAACTGTCAAAATATGAGTCCAAACTTTTATCTTTTCTTTATCCGGAAATCTTCACGGGAATCCACAGAATATTATATCCAATTGGTCACAATCTAGTATGATGTAGTTTGTAAATAAAAGTGTCAATCCAACTGCTGAGAATGTTGATGTCTATCGATGTCTAAGTCTATCTATGTCTATGTCTAAATCTCTATATATTCAACTAACTTTTGGGTCTGCATTTAAATACTCAAACGGAAATTTCTAGACAACGCTAGAAATATAAATTACGCATCTTTTGTTGTGATCATTCTGGAAACATTATGTAAGTGAAATAGAAAGTTCTAATCATTCCATGAATATTAGTGATTGTTCCAGTGAATTCTAAACTGCATAGTTGTAACACAATGTATTTTATTTTGTACACAATGTAAACATGTATAATAGGCAACACAAAACAAATTAGGCCAACTAAATAGATATGATAATTACAATATCATAACACCTCCTCCCTTAAAAAGTTTGAGTGTAACAAAACTTTTCATGAATAATATGTACAAAATACATAGGAATATATAGTAAGTATTTTCAAAAATACACAGTATATACACAGTGTTTTAATAAGTTCTAGATAAAGCATCTGCTATTACATTATCTTTACCTTTAATATGTTTTACAATAACATCATATTCCTGTAACAATAAACTCCACCTAGTCAATCTCTGGTTCTTGTTTTTCATTTTATGTATGAAGGTGAGAGGACTATGATCAGTATAAACAAGAATAGGATGCACAGTGGGATTTAAATATACATCAAAATGTTGAAGTGCAGACAACAGTGCAAAACACTCTTTTTCAATAGTTGAATAATTTTTCTGGTGTTTATCTAATTTCTTAGAAAAATATGATATAGGTTTTTCAACATTATTATCTGTCTCTTGATATAAAACAGCTCCAACTCCTACATCGCTTGCATCAACGGCAAGTTTAAATTGTTTTTCAAAGTCTGGAGTGATCAGAACTGGATTATTAATTAAAAGTGATTTGCTATTTTCAAAAGCGTTTTGACAATTTTCACTCCAGATGAATTTAGAATCTTTCCGTAAAATATGAGTCAATGGTTGAACAACAGTAGCAAAATTTGAACAGAATTTCCTGTAAAATCCAATCATGCCTAAATATCTCATAAGTTGTTTTTTATTTGTAGGAGGAGGAAATTTAGTAATTGCATCCACTTTAGCCGTAATAGGTTTCACTTGACCTTGGCCAACTGTATGCCCTAAATAATCAACAGTGGCCTGGCAAAATTCACTTTTTCCAAGATTTACAGTCAAATTTGATTGTGACAATCTATCAAAAGTATCATATAAATGTGTTAAATGCTCTTCCCAGCTATCACTACATACAATAAGATCATCAATATAAGCATAACAACAGTCTAAATCTTTTATAACATTATTGATCATTCTTTGAAATGTAGCTGGAGCACTTTTCATGCCAAACGGCATTACAGTATATTGAAATAAGCCGTCTGTTGTGACAAAAGCTGATATTTCTCGAGCTCTCTGTGTCAATGGGACTTGCCAGTAACCTTTCAATAAATCAAATTTGCTCACAAATTTTGCTTTTCCAATATTATCAATGCAATCGTCTATCCTTGGAATCGGATAGGAATCAGATTTTGAAAC